>JADRCH010000105.1:1965755-2006483 GCA_019843965.1 Rhynchomys soricoides | reverse complement strand
CCATCACCATCACATCATGATCACCACCACCACCATCATTATCACTATCATCACCATCACCATCACCACCACCACTGCCATCATTATCACTACCATCACCATCACCACCACCACCATCAGCAGCATTACCACCACTACCACTACTACCACCACCCAAGCCTCACATCAGTGTCCTTAATGGACAACAGACTCAGACTTTGAATTTAAACATGTTCACCAACAGTCTGTGTAGTACTTGCTAAGCAATGGACACAGTGTCCAATAACTAGTGTAGAGGTGGGGCCCCTCTCCTGCCTTTTAGAAGACATAAAGAACATTTACAGGAATACTTACTACAGAGTACCAGAAGGACTACAATAGAGAGACTACGGGATAGAGGAGGCACAACAGAAGTGGCCTGATAACTAAGCCAGTCTTCCCAGCCCGCCTCAAGCTCTTCCTATCTCTCTCCATTCTTACAGAAATCCCCCCAGTATCTCCCCCAAAACGCCCCACGGTTTCGAATCCAGATGACTTTCCCCTGGGTTTCTTTTTAGCATCTGCTGTTACTCTCTTCAGTTCTTTCTTCAGCTATCTGTCAGGGATCTCCTGCTTCTTCCCTATCCTAAGCCAGCCTGCCCATCAAGAGTCTTAGATGATCACTTGATATTTATTTTAAAATCTACATTTATACAGAACACTGATGTGGCTCAGTTGGTAAAGTGCTTGCTTAGCATGTATGAAGCCCCTGAGTCCAATATCCAGCACTGCACAAATCCAGTATGGTGTGACACACCTGTAACCCCAGCACTCAGGGAAGCAGGAGGAGGAGGATTAGAAGTTCAAGGTTATCAATGGCTACATACACAATTCAAGGCCAGCCTCAGTGAGAGATTTTGACTTTTAAAAAAAATATGCATTTATACAGAACATGATTTACAGTCCCATTTATAATGAAGAATGTACATAGAGGGGGCAAAATACCAGGAAAAATTAAAAGTGCAACAAGCCTCACCCTCCACACAGCCTTTTCCCTACTGCTTCTTTTGGCTTCTTCTCACTGTCAGCTTGACACAACCTGGAATCACCAGGGAACAGTTTTAATTGAGGAACTGTCTAGATCTGTTTCACCTGTGAGCATGTCTGTGGGAGACTGTCTTGATTACTTACTGATATAGGAAGACCTAGCCTACTATGGGTAATACCATTCCCTTTGCAGGAGGTCTAAAGTAGAACACAGGCAGCACTGGTATATGTATTTCTCTACGCTCTTGGCCATGGATATGATGTGACTAGCTGCTTGACTGAGTTCCTGCCTGGACCTCCCCTCAGTGACTGACAGTAGGTAACCTGGAATTGTAAACCAAATAACTCCCTCAGTTGCCTTCTGTCAGGCTATTCCATCAGACAACAGAAATAACACTAGAACAACAGCCCTCAAGCAAATGTTCTCAGTTTGTTACATTCCAGGGAGATTTAGCACACACATCCCATTCACTAGCATCTAGGCATTGATCCTCTGAGCCTGTCCTGGATCTCTGAATGCTAAAGTTACTCTATATAGCTTCCCATGCATTTAATCAATATGAACCTCTTGCCGGGCAGTGGTGGCGCACGCCTTTAATCCCAGCACTTGGGAGGCAGAGGCAGGTGGATTTCTGAGTTCAAGATCAGCCTGGTCTACAGAGTGAGTTCCAGGACAGCCAGGGCTACACAGAGAAACCCTGTCTCAAAATAACCAAAACCAAAACAAAACAAAAACAATATGAACCTCTATGAACCAAGAATTGTGTTCCCTATAACACCATGCTCAATGCCCTATACATAACATGTATGATCAATGTTTATGATTGAATCATGGTAAGAAAATCAAATAATCTTCTACTGTTCAGGAATTCCAATACAACAGCAACAAATTCCCCAGTGTAGCATGAGCTCAGGGCCTGCCTTTCCCACTTCAAGCCTCTTAAATCAATTTAGTCCATACCAGGGAGACCTTTACTCACGTAAGGAGGTGCCGACACAGTCTTTCTACCACCATGCAAGAGAGAAACCAGTGTTGTAAAACACCCTTTTAATGAAGGAACTTACAGCCTGTTAATACAGATTGAGGGGAAAATTTCTCAAGGAACCAGAAATAAATGGAAGGGAATAAAAGAACAGAAATTAATGAACACTGTAATTATCCCCTGAAGCTGCAAATCAGAACAACTCTCACTAGAAGACAAGTATGAAAAACAAGATAGGATGCTTCTGGGATACATGAAACAGCAGGTAGCAGAACAGATAAGCGTGTTTGCAGTGACTCACCAGGGACAGCCACCTTTTGCCTAATAGCTATCAGGCACTGAATACCACTGTAAAAAATTATATTCTTCCCTTCTTTATTAGGGAGTTATAATTATCCATAAGAATGCATCACACAGCCATTTTGAATGATAACTAGGAATAACTTTATATCCCTGCTTATTCTTAAATATCTAGGCAAAAAGCAGACAATTTTTTTAAAGCCAGATTATACCTCCCTATCTTAGATTGCTTCAGATGAAACAAGAAACTACCATAGTCTGGTATCTTAAATAATAAACATTTATTTTCTTAACATTCTGGAGGCTCGAAGTTTAAGATATGGGTTGTAAACAACTCAGTTTCTGGTAGAAGACCTCATCCTAGATCAGACAGAGAGAGAGAGAGAGAGAGAGAGAGAGAGAGAGCTGCCTTTTTACAGTGGCCTAATACAAGATGGAACCAAAAGAATCTATTTTGAATAAAACTTCCATTTTTGAATAGGGATCAAATAAAGTTTCACGTTCCTAAGACTTCCCTGGGTAACTGACATCCTGGTTGGCAAATCGAGACATGAATGCTGGGTAAGTTGCCTGTCACAGTTGAATAACCCAACCAACGGGAACAAGATAAATGTACCACAAACACATGTTCCTAAGGAAGTCCCCTTCCCCTAAATCCTGATCAGTGGGATAACATGGCACAGATGTGTGCAGTTTGGAGCTTAAATACTCTAACATTCCAGCTCAGGGTCGCAGTTCAGCTCCCAGTCTGTTCTTCGACCCTGATCAACCAGTTTTGGCCCAAGTTCAGTAAATTTTTGTTGTCTGCTTAAATAGCTACCAAGATGAATGCTCAGAGACTCAGTCAGCTCCCAAGTCTGTATGGCTGTTCTCCCTGACTGACTCGTTCAAATAAAGATCTTGCTTTGTGTGGACTCCAGTGCCTGCTTGGGTTGTCTTGGATTTTCAGTCCCTAACATTAACATGGTCTTTCCCAAATGTATGCACAGAAAACATGAAAGAAAGAACACAAGAACAAGAGTGAGTGTAAGCAAACAAGCTCACCAGAACACTAATCCTATGAAATCAAGGCCACACCCTTTCTCCAAACACACCCAGAGCTGGGACCAGGCTTGCAATGCAAGACTTGGAGGGACACATATTCAGACTATATAACACACTCTGAAAGAACAGCCCACATTCCAAGAAAGAAAGAGGGAAGCCTGGGAAGAAGTAATCTTGGAATCATCTGCTGACAATGGGAGTGACCTGGAGGGCAAATGCAAGAACAAGTTTGATGACAGTAATTTTTTATTATACTTTCTATGTGTGTGTGCGTGCGCACGTGTATGTGCATGTGTGTGCATGTGAGTATGTGTGCGTGTATGTATGAGAGAGTGTGACTGTATGTGTGTGCGTGTGTGTGAGAGTGTGACTGTATGTGTGTGAGAGAGTGACTGTGTGTGTGTGAGAGAGAGTGTGACTGTGTGTGTGTGTGTGTGTGTGTGTGTGTGTGTGTGTGTAATGTTTTTCATAACAGGGTTTTTTCTGTGTAGTTTTGGCTATCCTGCAACTCACTCTGTAGACCAGGCTGGTCTCAAAACTCAGAGATCCTGAGTTTGACACCTGCCTCTACTGCCCAGCTTTTTTTAAAGACGTATTGCTATGTAGCCCAGGCTAGCTGCAAACTCTCAAACAAGTGATCCTCTTGCTTCACATTCTGTCCTAGTTTGCTTTTCTGTTGTGATAAACAATGACCAAAACCAAGTTGGGAGTCGAAGGGACTCATTTTTATCTATGCTTTACAGTCCCTCATGAAGGGAAGCCAATGCAGGAACCGAGGGCAGGAACCTAGAGGCAGGAACTGAAGCAGAGACCACAGAGGAACACTTCCCTGGTATGCTCCCTTGTTTGCAGGCTGCATTCTTACACAACCCAGGACCACCTCCCTAAAGACAATACTACCTATAGTTTACCGGATTCTCCCAAAGCAACCATTAGTCTAGCAAATGCTCTATAGACCAATGTAATGAAGGCAGTTTCCACAGCTGAGATTCCCTCTTCCTAGGAAACTAGTTTGTCACACTGACAAAACTAACCAGCACACCTTCTTGATTGCAGAGATTACAGGAGTGTCCTACCATGCCTAGCATAAATATTCTTGGGTTTTGAGAGGAAGACAGAATTGTTTTGTAAGCTATTTTTCTTTTGATAATGTAAGGTTAATTTTGAGGCTGGAGAGATGGCTCAGAGGTTAAGAAGCACAGGTTGCTCTCCGAGAGGTCCTGAGTCCAATTTCTAGCAACCACATGGTGGCTCACAATCATCTACAATAGAATCTGATGACCTTTCCTGGCATGCAGGTATACATGTAGAATACATACAATATAAATAAATTAAATAATATATGGTTAACTTCATTGTATTTATTAGTTTGTGGTTGTGGCTACAATAGTGAGATCCTACCTCAGAAAAACAAATAAATAGGGCCAGCAAGATGGCTTAGTGGATAAAGGTGAACGCCGGAGGGTAAAGGTGCTGTCAGTCAAGCCTACTGATCTGATTTCCATTTCTAGAACCCACGTGGTAGAAAAGAATCCACTCTCATAAACTGTCCCCTTACCGATACGTTGTGCATTGGCCTGGGGAGGGAGATGGGTGTGTCCAGTCCTCCTGGTCCAGTGTATACTAACATGAGGAACCCAGCATCCTCTCTGCCTCAGGACCCCCAGAGAACTCCACTGTGGTTTATGAGATGTGATTTCTGACAGAAGCAACTCTGGTGAGATCCAAAGGCTTTCCTATTCTCCAAGATAACCCCAGAGTCCTCAGGTGAGAGGCCCAGCCTCCTTAACAGACCTTGCAGTGGGAAGTCCTCTCCTAGCCACCTGGGATCTGAAAGTCTGGGACAGCCGTAGCCTGCTCAAGCACTATTCCCAGATGCTACACAATCTACACACGCTATAGCAGCTACTGCCTTAATCTACAATTTCTCTTCCTCATTTCTTCTGGACAACTGCCAGTCCCACAGCCACACAAAACACCAGAATGAGCACAACAGTTTCATCTCCAGATAAGACTTTCAGCTCCTATCATCCAAAGTCCTCAATGCCCTTAAAACCCCTGACCAGGTAACACAGGCCTTCTAATAAAGCACCCCAGGTATGTTTCTCTTTGCATAGCACCCCAGAGTCCCGGTCAGATTAATGAGTGACAGACAGGACTAATGTGTCATCCCTGCACAGCTCAAAAAGCTACTGAAGGAAAAAAAAATCTTGCAATTAACTACCTGAGACTGGGCTTGTTGCTTCATCAGAAAGAAATGTGGCAAGAAGCCATAACTGACTGGTGCCGGGTTAAGTACTAGAATTGGAGGGAGACAGTGAGAGGTGAATACATGGATATGCTTCAGATATATTGTTGCATTAAAAAAAAAAGCCATGATTGAGAGTCCAAAAAAGAAACAAGTCCTTATCCAGAATCCTACAAGATAAGCTGCTCCAAAAGGCAAACCCACCAAGAAAACAGTGGCTTGGTTCCAGTCAAACCAGAAGCAGCAGAATGACATAACTAAACCCTGTCAGTAAAATCATCAGCACTCTTTACCACAGAGCTGCCACTCTCCAAGCCCAACCTCCAATCAGAACAAAACACCAGCCAGCCAGGACTTCCCTCATTTGCATAGTGGAAATAGTGTGAGGGTGAGGGATTTCCCAAAGTCTAGCTAAAACAAAGGAATTTCAAAATACCTCTGGTGCTTCCCAGCCTACTGTCTCAAGCAGGTGGTTCTTCTGTTCCTGCCATGCCTGTTTTATTCTTGTGGCACACTCAATAAATTTGCTTTCTTCTAAAAGAGAAGAAAAAAGAAAGAGGCAGAGCAACTTGACAAAGACTAGGAAGATGGTGACAACAAAGACAAAGCAAAACATAGATTCAAAGATGCTGCCTGTGAAGACTTAGAGCGATGTGATCAGTAGCCAAGAAACACTGATGGCCACTAGGAAGAGAAAGAAACAAGGATTAGAATCTGCCCTAAGCCTCCAGAGGAAGCACAGCCCTGCCAGCACCTGCCATTTCTTCTGAGAAAATAAATCTTGGCTGTCAGAGCAGCTACAGGAATCTAGAACAAGTGATTAGTAAGGCCAGGCTCCGATCCTGGGTCCTGGGACTCCAAGCTTGCACTCTCGGGCACTGTGTATTGCTCTTTTCCTGCAAACAGCCTTCCCAAATCACTCTCCACCTGGGAGTGTCTCTGCCAAGAACTGAAGCAGCCAGGACTGACAGCCCTTCCTGCAGAGGAGCCTCTCATTTTTTCCACCATTACAGCCAACGCTTAGCAGAGACCGAGGCAACTTCTTGGTGTTCTCATGAGTACATAAAGAGCATCCAACATCCTCACGAGAAGGCACCTGCAACTGCCTAACAAAGGGTTTCATCTAACTTATTGTGGGCATTTAACTGTCATCCACATCCAGCAGCTCCTAGCTTGTGATGTTCCACTCCATCCAGTTCACAGTTTGTTCTCCTCCACAGATGGGGGCAGGGTCCAGCCCCAGGCAGTTCACCTTCCCTTCTGCCCCAAGAGAGATTGCTGATCACCACTTTGAGACACTAAGGAACACTAGATGGCCCCCCTCTAGAAGCTTTCAGGTTGAATGCCAGTACTGAGTAGACTGGCGCAGAGGTGCCAGTTAATAAACACCAAGTGTCAGGACAAAGTTATAACATCCTAAAATACATTTTTGAACAAAGTTTGGCAAGGATAGTTCAGCTTTAATTATTTATAACACTTCAAAGTAAAACCATGCATGGTATTATACACCTATAATCCCAATACTTGGGAGACAGAGGCAAAAAGATGTGAAGATGACGACCATTGAAGAAAAAAAAAGAAGAAGAAGAAAAGAAAGAAGGAAGGAAGGAAGGGGGCAGGTGGCAAATACATCAATGTTTTGTTTTTTAAAACATAATGATGATGAAGTTCTGCTTATGGCTGCTATATTATTGCCTCTTTGTTGATAACCAGTTTGGGGTTCGTAAGACATCAGTTTGGTAGACTAACAAAGGGAAAACCCAGAATTTACTAATGTAGTAAAACAACAGCTAACAAATTAAAACACATGCCTGCATGTGCGCTCACAGACAAATAAGTAAACAATAAAAAAATAAATCTTGAAAAAAAAAGAATAGTTTGAATACATTGCAGGAGAGCAATAGGCTGGGCCATAACTAGATCACTGCCCACCAAATCTTTGTGTTTAATATTTCTGAGACAGTTTCACGTATTAGGCCTCAACTAGCTATGTATCTGAAGCTAGTATCGAATACCTTATCCTCCTGCCTCTGCCTCAAGTTAACCACTCTGGAATTAACAAGCAAGTGCTGGGATTATAGATATGCGCCACCATAGCCAAATATATCAAACTGCCTGCCTGGTCCCAAGGAACTGAGGGGCAGGGCTTACTTCCATCTTCTATCATGTGTGAAGACCCTAGAAGGACAAATCCAGATCTTTGGTATGAGTCTCTACAGTGTTCAAAGTCTCAGAGACTTCTAATAGCTATCCAGAAAATGTCTTCCATTCCTCACAAAGAGTCATCTGGGAAATACTTAATCCCTGAAAACTTTGTGGGTAGACTGGTAGACCAGGCTTGCCCCCTGCCAGGTAACCAGTCTGCAGTGCCTCAATGCAGTCTACCCCAGCTGAGCCTCACAGGCAGTTACCAGTCAGATTCTTGTTCTACCACAAGAAAATAGGTGAGAAAAAAAAATTTTTTTTAAACCAAAAAGGAAAGAATAAGAGAACAAAGGTCAAACTCCTGTTTATTATGTATCAGGAGGTTCTGGGTTTCTAAGCTTCTTATTAAACATTCTTGCTTCGCATTCATTTTCTTTGCTTAGTCCTAATTACGGCTTGAGCTCTTTTCAAATGGGTCCCCAAAGATGTTGAAAAAATTAACTGAAAGGTCAACTTGTTCCATGGGAACTGCAAGGAGCCTCCCTAACATCTTGCTCTGAAATGATATTTTGTAACTTCATAGGCTAATACTCCAAATTAATCAAGGTAAAGAATTCACCATCTCCCCTGGTAGCAGGGCTCATATAGGCTAGAGGGGCAGAAGAAAGCCTGCTCTAGCGGGGCAGGGATGAAACATCTCCCGTTCCGCAGCACTTGAATAATAACTGTGTGGAGCACAAGCTTCAATCTCAGCCCTCGGGAGACAGAAGCAGGAAGATCTCTGTGAGTTTGTGGCTAGCCTGGTGTACCATAGCAGGTTCTAGGCCAGCCAGGGCTACAAGAGTGAGACCCTATCTCAAAAATTAATTAATAATAATTTTTTGAACTAGCTCGTAAATGCTACCCAGATTATTAGACTAGAACTACACCAGAATTCCAAAGCCTCATGACACTCTAGGATACTGGACAATGAGGAACTAGGACAGCAAAGGAAGGGGACACAGAAGAAATATAAGGGGGAAAAAAAATAGGACTGGAAGTCCTGCTGCTTCTCCTGCCAGCAGCTGGCAAAGACGTCCTGAATCAAGTTTCTGAAAGGTTAAGACCATGAAAGGGAATATTAAAATAAATTGAGAGAAAAGCAGAAAGAGATCAGAGAAGGAGAGTCTGACTGTACCAGGTTTGCAATTTGTCTGCTTTCAGAGCTGAGGTTCTGAGTACCAGATTTTTTTAAGGTTTATTTTAAGAGCTTTGAGGCCTCTTGGGGGGAAAAAGTCGCTAATTCTATCTTTCAGAGTCTCTGGATTTTGCTGAAAGAAAGGCACTTGCATTAGGATGAGCCCCTCTTACAGAGGGGTCTTCCTCAGGACTTGGTTATGCTCCTGCATGTGTGAGCACACGTGTAAGAGACATCTGAGAGCTGTTCCCACAGCACACTATGGAAACACAGCAGGGGTGTGGGTGCAGAAGCTGGTGGAGCTCAGAAGCATGTCTACCAAATCCCTGTGGAGACACAGTTGCAACCACGGTGGAGTTCTCTCAGCTGGGAGTTAATCTGAGAACAGGGAACCGATGCAGCCCAGACAAAGGTGTGCAATTGATCCTTCTACCACAACAACAGAACAGAGCTCTGAGTAAAAAACAAACAAACAAACAAAACAGAAAAAAAAAGAGTAAAATAGAAAACTTGATTTGATATCACCAAAATTTAGGTTGCCATTGCCCTGAAAGTGAGAAGCACCTTCAGTTTGGAGACCCAGCTAATCCGAGTTACCAGGACATGGAGTCCTGGTTAGTCAAAATGGAGTCGGAGATGATGCATCTTCCCCATTTCAACAACCCCTCTACAATCATAAAAAAAACAAAAAACAAAAACAAAAAAGCACAGTATAAGCTCTGCAGTGGGAAAGATGGAACAAAATATATTACCTAAAACCTGTAGAAAGACAACTGTGAAATCTTCTGAAAAACACTTCTTTTACCAACAACTGCAACTGCAACAGGACACAGGAAATGGAGTCAGTGAGGAAGGATGAAGGAATTGGGACCACTTAGCTTAGAAAGACAGGAGAGAGCAAAAGAATTAAGAGGAGACTTAATAAGGACATCTAAGTCCAGAGAAAGTTGCTTGTGAGAGCCACTCTACCTAACACCACCGTCTGGCTCCAGACCCTCCAAAAACCTGTCTTGTTGGCTTCTACTTGACATTCCTCCATCAAAAGGAAGAGAAGAAGCATGGTTAAAACTGAACATTTGGAGAAACTGAAATACAAATCGAAGGTTATTCCAGACAAAGCAACAACAGCAAGTGAGACTGCAGTTGGGGCACCAGTGGCCAAGTGCCCTTGGTCAGACACAAGGCCTTCAAGGAAGGGGAAGGAAGAGAGGAGGAAACTGACCAGAGGGCTGTTGTTCACTTGAGACATAAATAAGCCAACATCTAAGTCAAGTAAGGAAATGGTGTGCTTTGAAAGCAGGAAGAAGAGAAGGCATGTTTTGCAGGTGGCAGCAACAGTAGAACTTAGTGGTTGCTTACCCAAACCTGCCATGGTTCTGGTCTCAAAAACCACACAGAACCTTTAACAAACTAACCTCTGCTGGTTAATTCCACCAGATACTCTCTTGCTCATATCCATCTGTGGGTGCTTTATTCTCTAAGGACTACACCTTCAATGCCAAGAGCATCTACATCCCAAACATTTGCAAAAGTGGCTAGGGTTCCACTGTCCCTAACCAAGCACAAAAGGGAAAGGAAAGGAACTGCTTGGCCTTGTCAGATGGGCTCACCATCACTAAGCAGCTCCCCAGCAGCCACTGCAGCCTCTGTACGGTCTCTACAGCTCACAAAGGCTACGATCACGAGAGAACAGTTAACTAGCCCAGGGTTTCAGTCATAGCCAGTACCTGCCATGGAAATCCACTACACAGAAAAGAAGCCCCACCCTTCTGAGTGTGCCATGCCTCACCCTGCCACCCTCTACTCTGAGAGTGTGCTTCTCTCTGGCCACTGTCAATCTGTCAATTCTTGGCTAATGAACTTCAGTAATGCTATAGAAAGTGTCGGTGGAAAATCAAGAGTGAAATAAATTTTCCATGTCCTGGTGTGCTTTCATGTTTGCTTTACTCCAAGCAAATACATTAAAGCTTACTTCCTTATAACACAAGACCTAAAAATCAATGCTTAAAGCACAGCAACCATAAACTCTTCTTTCCAATAACAAATGTCAGGAAAGAAAAGAGCCCCATAAATGAAGCAGGGAGAGCGGCATCTCCTCAGAATGTGCCTACTGTAAGGGTGGGGAGCACTTAATAAATAATGAACAAGAAAGAAAAGCATTTTGGTTTCATTTATTTAGGAAACAACATAGTATGAATATGAACACTTGTAAGCCCAGGTTCTGAGTTATAAAGGGACACATTGCCATTTACAAGCTCATTCATTCAACAAATGTTAGTCATCTACTTTATGCCCAATAACGCTCCAAACAACAAGAATACAACCGCAGGGCAGATAGGCACACTCACTGTTCTTACAGCAAGTGGAGGGAAGGCAGGCAGTCAACAAGAAGCGATCAGACAAAGATAATGCCAGGTGGTGCTCTGGTTTTACATACTAGTTTCAGGAAAAAAAAAATCATATTAAAATCTGGTAGCTGGGCTTAGAGATGGCTTAGCAGTTAAGAGCACTGGCAATTTTTCCAGAGAACCCAGTTCAATTCCCAGTACCTTCATGCTGGCTCACAACCATTTGTAACTCCAGTTCCAGGAGATCTGATGCCCTCTCTGGCCTCCAGGAGCACTGTATACACATGCCTGGTGCACAGATGTACAGGAAGGTAAAATACCCATACAAATAAGGGAAAAAAAAGTCAGTAGCAAATAGAGTTCTCAGAATGGTAAGAGATGATTACATCATAGGGATACAACCTTCATGAAGAATTAATATAGTTCTTGCAGAAATTGGCTAGTTCTCCAGAAAGTAGGTTGTTATGAAGTAGGTTGTCTCCCTTTACCCCTTGTCTCTCCTGCACAAGTCCACTTTGCCCTCATACCTTCTGCCATGAGTTACAGCATCATGAGGCCCTTACCAGTCAAGAAAATGCTGGCTCATACTCTTGATTCCTCAGACTTCAGACTATGAGCTAAGATAAACTTCTGTCCTTTACCAGTTTTAGGTATTTTGCATAGCAACAGAAAATGGATTAATAGAAATGGTTATGTTAACCTGTCATTTTATATTAGCAAAACTCCCTCCTGAGGGTGTGACCACAGGAGAGCTGGGCCTGTCCCTTGGCTGGGGAACATGGGAGAGCTGGCCTGGGCCCCGGTGCTGCCCCTCTCCTGGGCAACATGGAAGAGCTGGCCCCGCCCCTCACCAGCTGCAGCACTCAGGAGACTAGTTCAGCACCTCACTTGGGCAACACACTAAAGCTGGCCCTGGTGGTATGAGTGTGGAAAAGCTGCCCCCCCCCCCGGTGGCATGAGTGAATGTGAACTGGCCTCGCCCTTCACCTAGGCAAAGTGGGAGAGCTGGCTCTGTGGCAAGAAAGCAGGAGAGCTGTTGGGCTGACCAACTCGGGTAACACACAGGCCCAGATCTAGGACTTTGACTTGATCCACCCCGATATCTACCCTATCTATGAACTATTAGAACACATGAAGGGGCTGGTCCTGCAGAACCAAAGCTGCAGGATCCCCATGACACAGGGAAACAACAGGATATCTGAGAGAAATCCCATGAGGATCCAGTACTGACAGTGTATAGCAAAGGCCAGAGGCCTCAAAACACAACGATGACTCATTGCAATAAACATTGCAAGTAAAGATGTGTGGACAAAAGGTGTGCACACCTGCCATGGCAAGATGGTTGGTTGGTTGGTTGGTTTTCTTATGGAAAGGACAGGAAGATCCATGGAATTGGGGTTCGTGATGTAAAATTCATCAAGAATAAAAAAATTAAAAAATAAAATAAGCTTAGGGGGAAAAAATGCAGCAGAACTGAGATGTGGATGAAGTGTCCCAGGCTGTGACGTGGCCAGATCAGTGCCCAGTACCTTGGAAGCTGAGGCTGAAGACAGTCTGGGATACAGTACAAGACCCCACTGCAAAAGAAAAGAAAAAGAACAGCAGCCACCTTCCTTATTTCAAAACATACTACAAGGATACAGTAAGAATCACTGGACCAGAACTAAGAGCACAAATTATCACATAGTCCAAACCCAAACAGGACAAGGATTAAAGTTTAACATTCAAGGACAATTTTCACTGACTCTATCTTCTGCCGTCCAGCTATGATGAGCCACCAAGGCTCTGCTGGGCTAACCCACACCACAGCTTTCACAAGGAGGAGTCTGGTGGCTGCTGCTTTCCCAGGATGAAGCTTCACCCTGTTGGACTTTCTGTCTCAAGGCTAACTCAAGTCAGCCAAACTCCAAGGACCATCCTCTTAATCACCATGTTGTAGCACAGTTTACCCATGTAAGCAAGAAGGGCATTGGGTAGAACCACAGTATCACTGAGGAAGGACCCTAAAGGCCAGGGATTTGAAATTGCCCATCATGTACTTAATAATTATCTGGCAGCATAGGCCACTTTATAGCACAACTCCTCCTGTACCTACTTCTATCTTCCTGGCCACAGTGGGAGCAATGCCAGTTTGTTTCTAGCCCTCCAGACACCAGCTGTTGCCAGGGAAGAATATGTGTGCCTGTAGCTGGTCTTTTGCTACTTGGGTTCTTTCTTCCACCCTTTGAACCTCCTAACACTAGATAGGAGAGGAAAAAGGATAGGGGGAAGGGGGAATCATTACTGTTAGACTATCTCCTACTGATTAGGGGTGTCAAGTTCCTTGGGGCAAGTTTGGTCTTCACTGTCAGGATATCTAATTCTTATTGTTCTTTGCACATGACTACTTAACAAACCACAACCAACAGCAACCAACAACCAAACAACAACCTGTCAACTTCTTGGGGTACTAGCATTTATATACCCTTTGATGACTCCCCAGAACTCCAAATGTCACACAATCACAGAAACTATCTGCAGCTGGAAAAAAAATCACACTTCTGCTAGAGCATGAAGCAAAATCATAGGCAGCTTCAGTGGACAGTCTGAAGCAGCCCCACATCCCCACACCTGGGATTGAAACAAAGGCACATTCCTATTTCTGTGTACTTTAAAAGAACCCAAAATTCTCACTACCCTTATGCCAGCTAGAACCAAATGTTATACCATCTGTAGGTGCTAACTTTGCTAACTTGACACGGCATCTCAGGGAATCACAGTGCCAATGGCTAACAGGGTTCAAAGTTAAAGAAGTAACTCCCACCCAGAAATGACAGCTAACAGAAAGCTGGTGATATAGCAGGTTACAAACGGTTCTGAAGCTGTAAAACATTAGCAAATGACAGATCTGAAAATTCTAGGTCTTCTACACAGGTGGAATGATGCCCAGGTAGACCACTATGTCTACCGAGTAGCCAGCTAGCCCTCACTCTACACTACAACACTGAGAGAGGGCCTGAGCCAAGAGGGAAAGAGTATTTTCCTATTCATTTTATTGTAATTATTAATGTATAACTGTATAATTAGTGGGGCTTCCCTAACACTTGCATATGAATATATTGTGCTTTCATTACCTCTTCCCCTCCCACCTCTCCCCTACCCTGGCCTTTCATCTCTCCCCCGAGCAGTCCAAAAATCCATTTGCACATTGAAGAAAAATAAGCAATCTATTACAACAATACTCCTGTTCAGATTCTCATTCTCCTTTTCATCAAAACCCACCTAATAATGTGTTACAAATCCAATCATCTCACTCCACAACCACAAGCCCTCATAAGGCATTCCTTCTGGACAACTACATGTAAGGTATCTTCATGGCTGACCTGTCTAGGTATACACACATTCTCTCTTGGCAGCAGTCAATGTGTAGAGTATCAGAAATGAGCTGTAGTTGTTCTCCCCACTGTGTAGTCACAGAATTGAGGAAGTAGGAGGGACTTGTGGTCTAAAACAAAATAACCACCAAAAAAGAAGGAAAGAAAAAAAAAACCCACTGGATCAGAGTCAATGTTGCAGGCCATCATCACCTGGTCCCCCACCTCCTTTCAAATTCTGCACTATAGCTACAGTCTCAGCTCCTCAATCAGCTCCACGCCCCTAACTATAATCTTGGGTGTGAGGAGTAGAGTTTCATGTAGTCAACACTAGGCTTGAACTTCTGATCCTCCTGCCTCTGCTCTCAAATGCAGGACTATAAGCAGGCACCACCTCACCCAGTAGTGATGGAAAATCTGTGTTATCTACTTAATCGGACTGGTACACAGACAAAAAGTAAAGCACACTGCTGTTTACATTTGTGAGGCCGAACACGAGGTACTCAACTATAATCTCAGGCGGCTTAAAGCAAGAGGACAACTAGAGGATTGAGGCTAGTCAGCTACACAGCAGTACCTTAACTCAAAAGAACAAAAACCAGCCAAGTATGGTGGGGCCTTCAATCTTTTAATCCCAGCAGAGGCTGGCAGATCTCTGTCGCGAAAATATTGGTTTTAAAACCCAGTTATGTTATGGGAATATTTTGTTTTGTTTTGTTTTAATCTCAGGTGTGTGATATGAGGCTGCTTCAGATTGTCCACAGCAGCTAACTGTGATTTGTCTCATACTCTGGCAGGGAGGGGCATGACTCTGCCACCTGAAGATAGTTTGCATTTGGAATTCTGGGGACTCTTGAGAGGGTATAAAAATTTCAGAGCCCTGCTGTTGCTGTGGTTCGTCAAGTGGCCATAAGCAAAGAGACAAGAAGAAGAAATTGGATATCTTGCTCCAAGGAACTCAATGCTCCTAATCAGCAGGAAGAAGTCTAAAGAGATCTACGCCCACTTTCCCCTCTAACCTTCTTTCTCTCCTACCTAGTATTGGGGGCTTGGAAGAGATTAAGGTGGAATAAGGGTGAAAAGTAGTAAGATATTAGAACCCAATAAAGTAGCTCAAAAAATACACCTATAGATCTCTGTGAATTTGGGACCAGCCTGGTCTACATAATGAGTTCCAGGACAGTCAGAGCTACATAGTAAGACCTTGTTTCAAAAAAAACAAAAACAAAAAACAAAAACAAAAACAAAAAAACAAAACAAAACAAAACCAAAACAGAAACTAGTGAGCAGGCAAGATGGTTCAGCAGGTAAAGACACTTGCTGCCAAGCCTGATCACCTGAGTTCTACTCCCAAAAGCCACATAATAGAATGAGAATCAATTGAGTGTTACAGCACACATACATGCATGCACATGCGTGTACACACACACACACACACACACACACACCACAAAAATAAAAATAGGACCATCAAGATGGCTCAGTGAGTAAAAGTGCTTGTTGTACAAAACAACAACTCACTCAAAAATGGACAGTTGTGGTAGCACATACTTGTAATTTGAGCACTGGGGAAGCAGTGACCAAAAGTCCTTGGGGTTCCCTAGCCAGCCACCCTAGCCTAACCAGTGTTACCAAGCCAATGAGAGACCCTGTCTCAAGAAAACAGGTGAATAGTACTTGAAAAACAACACTAAAGATTGACCTCTACCCTCACATGCATCTGCACATTCGTGCATGCACGCATACACACACACACACACAAATACAAATATAAATTAGCAATCTAAACAGACTATTGGAAGGTAGGGCCTAAGTGGAGGAAGGAGGTCACTGGGAAGAATCTTTAAGGAACATGTCTTGTCCTGACGTCTTTTGTCTTTGTCTACTTCCTGTCAAGCACAAGATGAGAGGCTTCTTACTACATGCCTTATCACCATATCCTGCTCACCAGAGGCCCAGAACCAATGAAGCCAAAGACTATGGACTGCAGTATCTAAACCTGTGGGTCAAAATTAATTGTTCTTTAAGTTGTTTTTCTCAGGTACTTGTCATAGGAAAAAAAGTAGCTGGGGCATTTGCTAGTCCTTTGCCTGAAAAGCTCAACCTCATGTCACACTGTGTAGAGAGTTTGTGTTCTTCATAATTTTACTCAACCATCAGCGCAGAATAACCTTCCCTGACCAGGTCTTCATCCCAGATAATCTCTACCAAATACTTTGATGTGTGCCATTCCTTTCTCTCAATACACTGTTTCCTATTTGTGTGATTGTTTTGATCAATGTGGACATTCATAAATACACTCTAATAGGAACTGTATCTGAAAAGTTCATGAATGAATCTCTGGGCCTCCAAGTATGAGGAATGGAACAGACATTCTGTATAAGTTTATTATTAAAAAGGCAAAACTTCAGAGACAGGAAATGAAAGTTTCCAAATCAAAAGATTCTACTTAGAGAAGCTGTTCTCCCTAAATGACCTTAAGCCCTATCATTTCTCCCTTCCCCCTTCTTTTCCAAATTTCTTACAGAAGTTACTTTCCATGTCCTGCCATTCTTCCAAGAGCAGTAGCCATAGTGACAAGCTGGCCTACTGCCAAAAATAGTCTAAAAAGATATCACCTTGTCTGTGTGTTCTATCTAGTCTTCCAAAATAAAAGTCCACAGCAGAGGCCAAAGTAGAAACACAAAATCCTTTAACCAATAAAGACACAGAGCCAAACAACCAGCCGCTCTTGCAAGAAATGAATGATCCCCAGGGCAGGCAGTGCCCCCCAAGTGACCTACCCAAAGGAAAATGGAAAGGAAGAAAGGTTGCAGAGGCAGGTACACTGCTCCCTAAAGGGACTTTAAACCCTCTCTTTACTTCTTGTAGAAAGCATAAATGTACAAACATTAACTATCAAAGTGTCCCCAGATGAAGCAGTTTCAGAGGACTATAGATCATGGCTCACAAAGAAACATTGGCAGCTCAGAAGTTCATACAAAGCTCTAATTGAGGCCAAAATTTCTTCTGCAGAAGCTGGAGGACCTTCCCCCTACTTTTCCATTCTTTAGATGGCAGGAGTAGGATATGGAGAGGCAGAAATATTTACTGGGCACCACACAGTGTCAGGCATAGTGAAAAATTCCTTATAGATACAGGAATATTAATGCAAGTCAGGAACATACACATGGATTTTTGATATACTGCAAGATTAAGCAATTAGTCCAATAGCAAGGCCAAAAGACAAACTAGATCACTCTAAATCCAAATACTTTTTCATAGCTCAGTGCCTTATAGATCATGTGTCTCCTAACCCCTTCACCACCATCTTTCTAGACAGAACTGGGAACGCAGCTCTTGACAAGAGCTCTGGGAAAGAAAAGGCCTATCTTCCACACCAAGACCACCACTTGGCTTGGACAAAATGCAGTGCATCTGCACTTCCTATGGTTCACCATCTGACGCTATGGGATATATATGCTCAGCCCAGGAAGTGGAACTATTAAGAGGTGTGGCCTTGTTGGAGTAGGTGTGTCACTGTGGGCGTGGGCTTAAGACCCTCACCCTAGCTGCCTGAAAGTCAGTCTTCCACTAGCAGCCTTCAGATGAAGATGTAGAACTCTCAGTTCTGCCTGCATCATGCCTGCCTAGATGTCACTCTGCTCCCACGTTGATGATGACAGACTGAACCTCTGAACTTGTAAGCCAGCCCAATTAAATGCTGTCCTTTATAAGACTTCCCTTGGTCATGGTGTCTGTTCACAGCAGTAAAACCCTAACTAAGACAGTAAGAGAATGTTTGCAGAAGCACAAATAACCATGAAGCAACCACACTAGAAAGTCTTCACCCAGCATGCATGATAGCTTCCCCATATGCATGTACATGGAACCCCCTTCAGCTAACATTCCCCAGCCTAATACTCTAGCACCTTCCAAGATCCCACATGCAATTAGGTCAGAATTACATACAAATACCTAGGAGGAGTGGCTGAAACATGAAGTGAGGGTCCAAAGGCCCTCCCCACTCCCTCTTGATATAAGGGAGTGTTAACCACCAACAAGCACAGCTCATCTAAAGAAGAAGGTGGCCACTCTACAACACTGGATGAAGCTGGATTTCCTTAAAATCCTAAATGAGGTCCTGGAAAGATTGCTGTGTGGTTTAGAGCACATACTGCTCTTACAGACGACTCTAGTTCAATTTCCAACACCCACATTGGACATCTCACAACCACCTGTAACCCCGGCTCCAGAGGGATCTGACGCCTCTAGCCTCCACAAGACACCAGCCCTCATGTATACATAGAGACCCACACATTTACACTTTTAAAAATAAATCTTTTTTAAAAGCCAGATATGGTGGTGCATACCTGTAATCCCAGCACTCAAGAGTTAAAAAGCAAGTGGATCTCCATGAATTCAAGACCAGCCTGATCTACCGTGCAAGTTTCAAGCCAGCCAGAGCTATACAATGACACCATGTCCCCCAAATAAAACAAAACAAATGACCCTCCCCCAAATAAGAAGTCTCTGCCTTTCCCGGGAGCCACTGCTGCTGAGCGCTGAGATGATAATCCTATAGCCGAAGCACCTTAACTAATGTCTGCTGTGCTCCCTCACTTCCTCAGAAAGTACTTGTAGGGTATACCATAGCTCTTCTACCTATGTAGAGAGGGTAACAACTTCATACTTCAATTGTCATCTACACGGCATCTCCTACAAGGAATAATACCCACTCATTGTGCTGTATAGCTCAAGGTTAGCCCCTCCCCCTGTACTTATTTCAGAATCTGCCTCTTATCAAAGACTATGTCAGCAGATTATTATAATGATAACTGTTATTCCATTTTAATAACATTATTGTGCTTTTTTCCTGCACTTGACATCTGTTGGCTGATAGGTTAAACTGGTACAGAGCAATATTTATGCCATGCCTTCTCCTTTCCAACCAAGCCTCTAGTATGACTCTTTACACTAAGTCCAAATACAGCAAATGATCAGCCCAATGATGTTAACGGGGTGTATCTGGGATCACTCACAAGGCCAGAGGTCACAACCCTAGAAACAAGAGGTCCAGCTAGGTCCCCTTATTGTCCAAATACCTGCCCACTCTCCCAGGAAGATGAAGGATTGAGGAAAATACCAACCAGAAAACAATTTATTGTGGAAAACACCACCAAGGCTGGATGTGTCATATACATATGCAGAGGAACAAGCAGTCCCAAATCACAATGTCACACCACAGCAAGAGAGGGTGAAAAGGACAATCCATTTCTCCACTGGGAGTTCTCAAATAAATGGTTCCCAGAGAACTATTCTGCCTGCTTCCCCACACATTTATTGGCAACTGCCAGTGAAACACTGGCAATGGGGAGAGGAAAGAAAAACAGAAGGCTATCTTCAGGCTCCTATTTTGAAGCATAGAATCAGCATCCTGGCCAAAGCGCTGTCTTTATGCAGAGCTCACTAGGGGCTAGATGGAGTCTGGAGCCCAAAGCAAAGAAGCGAATCAGGAAGCCTGTCAGCCAAAGTCCCTGAATTTACCTGTCACACTGTTTATGATAAACAAGCCTGGAAAAGATATGACTCTATGACTACAGCATATCAATATACCTGCACTACATATCAGCCCTATTAAAGCAAAGACCACCCACAGCAAAGCCAGCTAAAAGCATAAGAGAAAACAAACCCCACCAGGAGACCAGGCTTGGCCTGATTTGTTCTCTACCCTGTAATAACACAAGTTTTTGTTTTTTGTTTTTTTGTTTTTTTTAAAGGAGGAGAGGGGGTGGAAGGTTATTTGAATTTAAATTACCAGAGAACACTGTAATGTGTGTACAAGGAGAAAAGGGACATTCAAGAATGCTAAGCACAGGCTCAGTGGGATCTGTGTGGCTGAGGCAGTAGTGGCCCTGGGGGCTTTTTCATTTTGCTTCAGCATACTGCTTTCATCTCTTGGAGAGCAGGCAAGCCAGTAGGCAAGGCCTATGTCACACAACAAGGCACTATCCCCTGGGACTAGGGAGAAGACTGCCCTCTCGGGAGGAAACTCATAGCCAACCGCACAGAATGAACAAGATTAAACAAAAGTAAGCCATCTAAGGAGGAAGTTCAGAGAAGTGTTACTGAGGGCAAAGACTTCGTCTGTCTTATTTACCACCACCCAGTAGCCAAACAAATCTGACACACAGTAAGTGCTCAGCAAATAACAATAGATTAAGTGCTAGCTGTAAAGGATATTGGGTTGGAAGTGACTCACAAGAATTAGAATCTGCTACTAAAATCTGAAACAGAAGGACCATGGTTTGCAAAGAAAAAATAAAGGAGAACCTAGAGATTAAAAGTGAGTGTGTGCAGCTGGTGCCCTAACAGACTGAGAGGATATTCTAGTCAGATTGCAGGCATGGCCCTTAAAGGGCATTGAGGAGAGTGAAGAGGGAAAAGAAGAGGGGATCAAATGGTACAAAACATTGACCATGTGCCTACTTACTATGTATATACCTGAAACCTCTATGGGGTGAAACGAGGAAATAAGAGCAAAGAGGTTAAACAGCCTTTCAAGTCTCCCAGGGAGCAACTGGTTTGAACCTGGGCATAGCCAATGCAATGACCCAAAAGCTTTCTACCACACTGTGTCTTGATTTCCTCCAAAGGCAAGCTGGCTTTGATTTCTTATAAAGAGAATGCTCTTACCACTTTACACAAATCAACTTGGTAGCCATGTTTCTGGAGTTTGCTAACTGGAATTATTGATTCATACTTTTTTGAATTTCAAATGTCTATGAAAGCCCCCTGGAACTACAATCTGGGTGAGCAGCTAAGTTTACAAAAGCCATAATTAAGCTATCAGCTGGTGCACCCCTTCAACTCTTTTTGGCACAGCACAGATCATGGCTGGGGAGAGCCTGAGGGCTGAGGAAATAGTTTAGTTGGTAAAGAGCCTCCTGCACAAGGATGAAGACCTCAGTTTAATCCCCTGTACCCACATAAAAAGCCAGGCCTAGTGGAGGCCAAGGGAGGCAGAAAAAGGCCGTGCCAAGGATAGTGCCAGCCTGCCTGGCAAGTCCCAGCTCCCAGTGAAGTACCCTGTCCCCTAAAAAACAAGATTGCTAGAGGGAGGGGGGGCATATGCCTTTAATCCCAGCATTTGTGAGGCAGAGGTAAACATTTCTCTGAGTTTGTGGCCAGACTGCTCTATGTAGCATACAGGACAGCCTAGGCTACATAGAGAATGCCTGTCTCAAAAAAAAAAAAAAAGAGTGAAAAGCTTCTGATGACAGCTGACATCCACATACCACATACCCTGACACACATGCACCAGCACACACAAGGACACACACACACACACACAGAGAGAGAGAGAGAGAAAGAGAATATGACCTCTACACACCCTAACACAATATTTTCAAAGATTGAAAAAGAACCTCCCCAACTCCCCGCTGTGTCAGTAATGCACAGAATTATGTGTGAAAGCTTTAAATTTTGATTCAAGTAGAAATAGCAGAGGTTACATGCCAAGGATTTCTGGTTGGTCCTTAGAAACAAATGAGCCTTCCCACCATGGTGACCATGCATCCCCAGTGTTTCCAGAGACCTTCACACCCTTGACCTCAGGAGTGGCAGAATTATGAGGAAGCGTGATGTATAATGCATATGTCTCAAGAGACCAGCAATACAGATAAACTGGTTTTTCTAATGGAGGTGAATAGCCTGTACAAATCCAGGGGCAGCAAAGGACAATTAAAACTGTCTGACAGGGGTTATTCATTTTGTCTTCTGTAGGACTTCCATCAGTTAAATGTGGATTTTTGAAGCTTAGAAAAGCTGATGGTTCCCCCAGGTGTACAACAGCTGCTAGAAAGACCTACAGGAAGAGGCCACCCAGCAAAGGAAAGCTTCGTATAGTGAGGAGAGCCTCCAAGGAACGTCCTGCATGCCAAGCCATATGTTGTCAGGACATTAATGCAAACCGATCCTGCACACTTTACAATGTCTACTCTCTCTGGGTTGTGAAGCATTAAATCAGCATATCCAAGGACTACATGAGCCCTTCCAATTCTATTCCATACTTACTTCTTTGCTAAAAAGATTTGTAACCTGGAAACAAAGCCCTCTCCCTAATAGCAGCAGTAAGTCTCAGCAAAGAATAGGTAACCGGGATGTCAATTCAAACTCTCCTACAAGATTCTACCCCAACAGAGCCTTAGTTTCACCTCACCCTGAAAATAAAGAAGATACTACTGACCCCTTCATCCAACAGCCAATGTAATTTAGAGTCCTGAGTTAGGAAGGCTTACAACAAAAGCAGAAACATAACATGAAGATTTTACTCCTACCCCAGCTGAAACAACTCTGAAAACCCAGAGAAAGATGCAACCAGAGCACAAGAACAAAAAGCAAAGCATGTGCACATGAGGTAAGGCTGCTGATCAGTCACAGCACTGCCATTGTAGCTGTGTGGTCCTGACAGACTCCACAAGCCTCACATTTTTACTATAATAAAATAAAGATGCTCTAAGTATCACATAAAACAGCATATTTGTAAGTCTTTTTTAAAAAATAATGTGTTTGAAAGGCCTTCAAAACAATTTGAAAATACTGAACATATTTTAGGCCTGTCATCCCAAAGACCCCTGAATGACAAACTCCAAGTCGGATCTGCCACCTCTGACCTGCAGTCTAGAGTGACTGGGTCTATGTATTTGCAGAGAAACTGACATCTCCAGAACAAAGCTAAGTGAACTCTAGTAAGGAAACTCACACACAGGTCAATGCAGGTATGCTTTGAAGATTAGTGATGAGGGCTGGAGACGCAGCTTGGTTGGTAGAGTGTTTGCTCAGCATGCACAAAGTCCTGGGTTCGATCCCCAAAACCTCATAAATCACGTTACACTGCACACCTGTGATCCCAACACTTGCAAGGTGGAGGCAGGAGGATCAGAAGTAGATGAAGGTCTTCCTCAACTGCATAGCAATGTGGAGGCCAGGCCTACCTATATGAAAAAAAGAAAAGAAAAAACGCAGACACGGTGGTGTATGCTTGCTGGTTCAGTTCTTTAAAGGCAGAGGCAGAACTACCCAAGAATTCAAGACCAGCCTGCTCTCCAGGTTAGTCGAGGCTACAGCAGGAAACAGTGTCTAATAATAACAACAACAATAACAATAGCAGCCAGGGAGATGGCTCAGCAGGTAGGGGGCACTCACACACAGACCTGCTGTCCTATGTTCAATCCCCAGGGCCTACAAAATGGCAAGAGAGAATGGACTCTAGAGAGTTACCCTCCAGCCACTCTATGTATACAACAGCATACATGCAACTGTACTCTGATACACACACAAAATAAAATTAGTGAATAACAGGGAGGGCTATAGCTCAAGGGAGAGTGCATGTCTTGGACCCAATTCCTAGTATCAGTAATACAAACTTGAGGGCTGGAGAGATGGCTCAGTGGTTAAGAGCACTAGCTGCTCTTCCAGAGGTCCTGAGTTCAATCCTCAGCAACCACATAGTGGCTCACAACCATCTATAATGTGATCCTATTTGTACAGATAGACCTCATTTTAAAAAAATAAATAAATCTTTAAAAACATCTCCCTAAATTTAAAAAAAAATTAAGATTTTGTTTTTAAAAAATTATAACTTTGAAAATACACACAAAGGTATATGAGAAAAAGCCAAGTCTTCCCTCCTTCCTGTTCTCAGCCATCCAGATCCCTCCTCAGAGACACCATCGGTTTCGGTTTCTTGTACGTTCTTCTAGAGACATCCCATTGGCTAGTTTCTGCCTAGGTTGGGAATCACAGCAGCAGCAGCAGCAGCAGCAGCAGCAGCAGCAGCAACACTCCCCTTCCCAGAAGGTAAAGCCAAACAGGTAAGCACTTCCAGGGACTGCCAGAAAAGTGAGAACCAGCAGGGATGATTCAACTTGCAAAAGCTTCCATGGTGGTGCCAACTCCCCTGAGCACTACACTGCTTTGCCCTCTGGCCACATTTAGGCCATCATTTCATAATGATCACTTCCTTCATGTGTTTGCTCATTTGGGGCTCTTCACAGACTGTTCCCAGGACCTTGTGCTACACCACCCTGAGCACTACAGTCCAAGAACTGTCAAATGCGCCTCAGCAGAGACTAGGCAAAAAGACAGAATTTACAGACATCTCAGAGACACCATCTTTCAAAACCTGCTTTGGGAGCTGGAGAGGTAGCTTGATGGTTAAGAGCACATATGGAATGGGCATGGTGGCCCGTGCCTTTAATCCCAGAACTTGGGTGGCAGAGATAGGATGATCTCTGTGAGTTTAAGGCCAATCTGGTCTACAAAGTGAGTTCCAGGACAGCCAAGGCTATTACACAAAGAATCCCTGTCTCAAAAGATGAGAAGAGAAGAGAAGAGAAGAGAAGAGAAGAGAAGAGAAGAGAAGAGAAAAGTTAGTAGGCTGGAGAGATGGCTCAGCCATTAAGAACACTGACTGCTCTTCCAGAGGACCCAGGTTCAACTCCTAGCACCCACGTGAAGTTCACAACTATCTATAACTCCAGTTCCAGGGGATCTGACATCCTCACACAGATATAGATGCAGGCAAAACATCAATGCACCCAAATAAAAACAAACCTTTTTTTTTTAAGAGCACATACGGCTTCTGCAATAAACCTAAGTCAGGTTCCTAGCACCCATGTCAGACAACTTACAACTGCCTGTAACTCAAGTTCTAACAGATCAGATGCCCCCCCCCCGAGAGCACCTGCCCTCATGTGCACATACCATGCACAGATACATACACACACACACACACTCTCAGTTTAATACTATAAGTTGCTTTCAATAACCCAGCAAAGTCAGAATTCATGGATGAATAGGGCAGAGAACCCAATGTTCTATAAGACCAGCCCAAGAGCTTGAGTTACTATCTATAAAAAAAAAAAAAAATTAGGCACTCTAACCAGGGCCAGGCTTTCACCAAAACTCCCTCAAAAGCATCCAGGTATGTCCTCTACTCTTATTCTACGAATAATATAAATATGTAAATTCTGGTCTCTACCCAAAGGTCATGAACAGGTAGCCTACAGGTAAAAAAAAGACCACAGATGGGCTTTGGTAATCCCCAAAGACTGTACCAAAAAGATTCTGTTTCTAGCTTCTCTTGTCATAAGAGACAATGAGGTCGTGAGAGCCATGCTTGCCCAAGACAAGCTAACAAGCAGCTTCCCCTCATGAACCACTTACAAACTCTAAACTGACACAGGCCCAGCCTTCTTTGTTGCTTCATACTGACTTGGCCCTGAAAATATTTAAGTTGATGACTCCCATTCAGTGAGCAACAGAAGAAACTGCTCAACTAAACAGATAACTTAAACTGACCAAAGAGCAGAATTCTATATTAACAAGCTTTTATCAAATACCGTCTCTGTGCCAGAAACTGTCCTGAGGAATGAGTACCAACAAGGGATGAGGAAGGTACTCTCTAAAGGAATTCCAATCCAGTTAAAAGCATAAGACATAGTCTAAGAAATCGGGCAGCTTTGGATATGGTGAACTCACTGCCGCTGAGCACTGAGGAAGAAAGATTTTAATAGTTCTCAGGTTCCAAGTATTAATTCAATGACATTCATGGTGTCTGTAATATACTCAGCATTATGTTAAGAGACACAAAATAAAGTATACCCCCATGTCCTCGAGCAGCTCATACAATAAGAGACAAACAACTAACCAGAATAAGGAGTGCTGGATTCAATTACCAAGGTGTTGCTATGGGATACGGATAAGGAGTTAATGGGGCTCACCAAAGAAGGCAGCTCTGCAGCATAAAGCAGGGCACCCAGAATGCTCTGGCAAAAGAGCAGGCAGGGACACAAGCATACAGCATGCTTAATGCAGCACATGACTGGTTTATCAGAAACAGAGAGGACATAGGCTTGGAACACCAGGACAACTTACTGCAATGAGTGCCATGAAGGCGTCCAAGTCTGGGTTCACTGTGCAACGCTGCATATAGGAAGTCTGCAAGCAGCAAACCAGAAGCAAGAAATAGGAGGTGGTTCCTGTAATGACTGAGAAGCACAGTAATAGGAAACAGCAATAAGACAAGGTAAGAAAGAAACTGCAGAGGCTTGCCAAGAAGTTTACAATGGCATTTTCTTGAAAATTCTCTAATTCCTTTTTTTTTAAAAAAAAAAAAATCCAGTCAGACTGGCTTCCCACAGAATAATGAGGTTTCACCCAGCTTCATTCCAAAGAACAAGGCATAGGCACTGTAGTTACAGTACTCAATTTAAAAAAGTAAAATAAACTGGTTTGAGATTAGTGTGGTGAAAATGGCTTTGGGGCATTTCATCTATTCCCATTCAATCAGTTATAAAGACTTTAAATAGTTTGTTTTGGTTTTAATAGAATCACACTCTAAACAATTTAGCTAACCAATCAGACCTGTTTTGGTTTGATAAAACAGTGTCTCATGTAGGCCAAGCTAGCTTCAAATTCATTATATAAAGATGTCCTTAAAACTCCTGATTCTTGCCAGGCAGTGGTGTCGCACACCTTTAATCCTGGCACTCGGGAAGCAGAGGCAGGTGGATTTCTGAGTTCCAGGCCAGCCTGGTCTACAAAGTGAGTTCCAGGACAGCCAGGGCTACACAGAGAAACCCTGTCTCGGAAAAAAAAAAAAGGAAAGAAAGAAACAAACTCCTGGTTCTCCTGTTGCACCTCCCAAGTGCTGGGATTACAAGCATATGCCATCACACCCAAATCAGCTATAAATATTTTTTGTGGGGGAGAAAAGACTGAGGTAAGCCCTTGTTCTCCTGGAACTAGCTTATGTGGACCAGGCTGGCCTCAAACTCAGAGGTCCAAGTGCCTCTGCCCCAAGTGCTGGGATTAAAGGTGTGCACCACCAGACACAGTTCATCAGCTATAGATCTTAAATAGGAAAACAGTCAACTTCAGCACAAAGCTGTGCCTTCCTAGCCCTGTACCAAAGGCCGGAAATGAGCAGAGGAATCAAAGGAAAGCTTTGGCTGCGGTCCAGGATCCCTTTATATGATCACTGCTTCACATCTGGCTGATGATCAGAGAGCAAGAGACCTCCTCCACACAGGCTCTGAACCAGCCAGCCCAAGCCAAGAAAATCTCCATCCTATAGACTCTTGACAGCAGAGCAGTCACCCTGTCCTATAGACTCCTGACAGCAGAGCAGTCACACTGTCCCAGAGGAAACACTTCCGTATCTATTCTCTCAACAGAGCTACAAAAGGAGGTGGTAGTGTTCCCTTCCACAGACCCAATACTAAGGCTTACAGAAAGTAACTTAAATCTGGTAGCTAGCAAACAGATAACACCACATGCCTAAATGAGTCTGTTTTAAACTGTTCTGACATGTACTCTTTCTTTTTTCCTTTCTTTCTCTTTTAGAGATGTATTCAAGGGTTGCTTAGGTCACCAGACACTGTCCACTGATGTCTACAGTCCTATGCCTACAAGAAAACGAAGCAGCTAGCCAGAGTACTATTTCTGATACAGAGAAAGACTCAAATCTTATTTCTTCTGAGGAAGGGGCAAGAAGGAAGACACTCCTGTGTGAGCAGAAAACAAACCCTCAGCTGTAAGACAGTAGATGAGGCAGGGCTTTCTCCTTCCCACAGATTTCTTTTGTCCCATTACCAAAGATTTTTAATCACAAAATCATCTTGCCTCTCTACAATGAACGACAATCCTAATAATTTCTATGGTCACCCTGGCTTGTATCCGGGCCGTCACTATCACCAGAATCCCAGTAATTGAAGTAGTTTTAAAGAAGTATGTGGCCCATTTAATTTCCCTAGGGCTCACTTTTATCATCTATAAAAGAACTCATCAATCGCAAAACTAATGCATTAAAAAACTAGAAAGGTATCTCCTGGCTGCAGACCCCCAAAACCAAACAAATGAAAACATAAACAGGGGCTACAAATGTAGCTCACCTGGTAGAGTATTTGCCTAGATACTCAAAGTCCTGGGTTTGATCCCAGCACCACATCAATCCCTGTGACACACTTTAGAGGTAGGGGCAAGAGAATCAAAGAAACTGTTTCAAAAAGGTCAAGGTCATCTTCAACTATTAAATGAGTTAGCAGTCAGCCTGGGCTACATGAGACTCATCTAAATAAAATAACTATTATCGATAGCTACACACTGAATAGGAACCAGGCTTACAAGGGAGGGAAGAACTGAGAAACATCTTCTACAGTGATCTCTTCCAGCACAAAGCACCATGAGCAAAAGGGTCTAAGGATGGAGACTTTACATCACAAACACAATCAAACCCAACTTCCTGCTGACTATAAAACCAAGGTTAACTTTAAATACCTTGCTTAGGAACTGGTTCCTGATGCAGCAGGAATTCTTAACCCCTGGGAACTGTCTCAAGCTTAAATGTCTTTAATTTCTGTGAGATTTCCACAACAGAAGCAGCTATCTAACCAAACTCTAGAAAACTAACAGGCTTCAGTCCACTGGACCAGCATTGATCAGTCACACCTCCAGTTTAATTGGCTTGAGACAGTACCCAGAGGTAAAGAAATGTCCTCTCAATTAAGGTACATGCCTATAATTCCAGCACATAGAAGGTTGAGACAACAGAATCAGAAGTTTGAGGTCAGCTTGAACTACAGGCTAGCTTAAGCTTAATAGCAAGATCCTGACAACAAAATATAAAATTAAAATTAAGCCAGGCACAGTGAACATATACCTGCAACTCCATCAGAGTTAGAGGCAGAAGGAACAGGAAGGAGTTCAAGGCCAATCTCACTACATACTAAGCTCAAGGCCAATATGGACTATTAAATTAAAATATATACCTTTTGAGTGCATCTCAGGTCTTCTGTTTCTAGAACTCTTTAACACACATACAAAGCAGAAGGGGCAATAGACTTGCCAAGAGAGAAGTGGCCACATGTAAAGGTCAGTTCACCAACCGTTCTCCTTATTTGTCAGTGGTGAGGAGAACTGACGATCAACAGTCATAACAACAAAGCTCCTTGGTGAGCTTCATGGCCAGGGAGCAGACCTCAGAGGCATGCCCCTCCCCGTTTCCCTGTGGACATGAAAAGTAACCTAAACCTCAGACACTACCTACCTGGAGATTCCAATGTCCAGTCTTGAAACACAGGCTTGGCTGAGAAAAGATAGCACAGGAGGCACCAGAGGAGCAGATGGTAAATCAAAACACCTCAGAGTCCAAGGTCTGGAACAGAGACAGTGAAGAACAAAGCCAATTCGAGCCTCTTTGGAGGAGGCCAGGTAGAAACTCTCTCCCACCTCCTCCTCTACTGCCATTGCTGTTCTTTTCCAGCTCTCTTACTGCCATAAGGACTTGGAAAACAAAACAATCTGCTTTTGTTATTCTGAAGTTTGGAAACAAGGTCTCACCTTTTAGTCCAGACTTGCCTGGAACTTCTGATGGAGCCCAGGCTGACCTGCAGTTCATGATCCTCCTGCCTCAGACTCCCGAGTGCTGGATATATAAGGATATGTCATCAGGCCCATCTTAAAGGCATCAATACCCAACAACTTTAAAAAGAACAACTTCTGTTTTTGAAATACTGGGAATATTCATAAGTAAAACAGAAATTCCTATCTTATAAACATCTAAAAATTAAAGGGGTCGGGGAAAATGGCATAGCAGTTAAGAGCACTTGCTGCTCTTCTAGAAGACCCAGGTTCAATTCTCAGCACCCACATGGCAGCTCACAACCATCTATAACTCCAGTCCCAGAGACTCCAACAACCTCTTCTGGCCTCAGGCACCAGGTATACACATGGTGCACCAATATACATGCAAATAAAACATTCATGAACATAATTTTTTAAAAATTAAGAAGCTGCCAGGCAGTGGTGGCGCACATCTTTTAGTCCCAGCTCTAGGGAGGCGGAGGCAGTCAGATGTCTGCGTTTAAGGCAAGCTCAGTCTACAGATTGCGTTCCAGGACAGAGTTCCAGAGCTACACAGAGAAACCATGTCTCAGAGAAAGAAACAAAAAAAAAGCTATTGTTCATCAAGCCTGCTACAACCTAGAACTCACATTGAACTATGCTATGAACTGAAGGATTACAAGCTGATCAGCAAGTAAGAAAATGGAACCAAGGAGGAAATTCATAGCTTTGACCCTCCTGAACACCACCAAAAAACTAGCTTCTTTCCATGATGGCCCTTAGCTGCAGCTAATCATCTCCTTAAAAAAAAAAAAAAAAAAAAAAGCCAGCCCAGCATGGAGACAGAGACAAGATCTCTGAGACTTCCAAGCCAGCCTGGTCTACATAGAGATTCCAGAGCAGTTAAGGCAGAATGAGACAGTGTCTCAAAAGAGGAGAGAGACCAAGAAAATGACTGAGTGAGAGGAGTAAAGAGGACCATAAGATCATCTCGTCTTTGAAAAACACAATGAGCACCGTAACAAGGGGAACACTTCACTTTAATATCCCCCAGCATGTTCCACAGGGCCTGACACAGGATAAGGCCTTGAGAAAGGCCAGTAGACTGTCCTGCTGATTACTGCCAACCATGACAGAGCAAGTGCAATGAACAAAGCTAGCATGAGCTAGCCTTAATCCTTACTACATCAAGCATTTTATTAAAAGACAGGATTTTGCTATATTGCCCAAGATTGTCTATAACCCAAATCAAACATCCCTGCAGGCATAACTAGGCATAAGTAAATATGTGCCTCCACCCTTCACTTCTACCTTAGCAAAATAAACCTCAATTACTTCTTCTACAATAAAACAGTATGATACCTATTTTACAAGGTTAGTTTAAGATAGATAAACCAGGTGGTGGTGGTGCATGCCTTTAATGCCAGCATAATCCCAGCACTCAGGAGGCAGAGGCAGGCAGATCTCTGGAGTTCGAGGAAATTTTCTTAATTGGGTTAACTGATGTGGCAAGATCCACTCTGAATATGGACAACTACAGGGATCTTTGCGACCTCCACAGCCAGCAGAGTGATGATCCTCGGGAGACAAGAAGGCTATTTGGTTCAACATAACTCAGTAGCCAGCATGGGTTTAAACTTCTGGAGTCTAACCTTGAGTAGTTTATTTTAGGCATGTTTAAGCACAGCACAATTTGATGAAAACTTATTCTGTGGCTAGTTAACCTAATCCTGAATTCAAAATGAAGTATATATGAGTCTTTCTGAGGAGCAAAGTAAGCTAAATAAAATTGAGAGGATCTGGTGCTGGAAAGCTCTCCAGCCAGCAGGCAATTAAACATATCAACTCCCCACCTTCTGAGCAGATAAAGGTAAAGCATTCCTCCCCTCGAAGGAACAGCCCCGTGTGTGTTTAACATTCCAGCTTCCCCTAGTGCAGATCTGTGAGCACAGAGACCTTCATGCCTCCTACAGACAACACCATCTCACTGTCTGGACCATGAACTTTGTAACAGTGAAGAGTGAGCTGAGCAAGTAAGCGTGAATGCATTTCTCTCTGCTCTTGACTCTCACTATGTGACTAGTGACTTAAATTTTGTCTTGACTTACCCAAAATGAAGGGCTGTAACTCAAAATTGTGAGCTAAAATGACCCTTTCTCCCTTAAAGTTGCTGTTGCCAGGGCAGTTTATCACGGTGACAGAAATTAAACTACTGCTGATGGAAGGGGAAGGAATGACAAGCTTAGCCTGATGGAGGGTCCCCCAACTGATGTCTCCTAACACCAGGTTCAAAGACTGCACGGGTGTCAAGATGGCTCTTCAAAAGTCAAAAAGAGTCCATGAGGCTCTCCATGCACTTGAGCAAAAAGAAACCATTATTGATAATATAAACTAGGAGAGCAACAACAGACTATCTGAACAACAGACTATCAATAGTGAGACCATAAATGAAATGAAAAAACAGAAGGTAGACTATTTCCTCTTCAGACCACATGTAATTAAAACATGAAGCTCTCCACTCACAACACTAAACCTTGAAGCTTAAGTACATCCTTGCTCGGAAATGGAAAAGATTAGCACCACAAGGATGGGTCTCCAAGTTGACACCGAACCTAGGAACCTGAGATGCCTGTGCTGCAAGCCATAGGGTTTGATCCCCGGTACTGAGAAGAGGCAAGCCCACAGCTCTCCACTTCTTCTGGAGTGAAAACCTTGACTGCATCCCTGAGTCTGAAGTGCCTCCCTGGTCCTCCCTGGTCCTCCCTGGTCCTCCTTTCACTTGCCCAGCCTTTTAAGTAGTCGCCCATTTCAAGCAGTGGAAAACTGAGCCTAAGAGGTGAAGAACCCAAGGTAGAACTGAAATTCCTGTTTACCACACTCAAAACCCATTACGTCCTCCTCCAAAGAAATGTTCACTCACCCACTGGGGAGGATAAAGCAGAAAGGTCACAAGTTTGAGGCCAACTTGGGCTACATAGTAACCTAGGCTGAAAAAGGAGAGATCATATCTTTTAAAACAAACAAACAAACAAAAAATGAACATCCAGGCGGGGCAGTAGTGCCAGGAGGTGGTGGTGCACAGAGTTCGAACAGGCAAGCAGTTATCTGAGTTCAAGGCCAGCCTGGTCTACAGAGTGAATTCCAGGACAGCCAGGGCTACCTTGGGAAACCTTGGCTCAACACCCCCCCCCCCAAAAAAAGAACATTCAGATTGGCTTTCTGAAGAGAGGCATTCCCAAGAGACTGGAAGACAGACTCCATAACAGCTTCGTTTAGGACAGAGATTGAGTATAGATAGGAGGCAAGGCTGGTGGCGAACACCTTTAATCCCAGCACTCTGGAGGCAGAGGCAGGCAGAGCTCTCCTAGCTTGAGGACAGCCTGGCCTATATATTGAGACCAAGACAGCCACAGCTACATAGTGAGACCTGGTTTAAAAAAAAAAAAAGAAATAATTCATCAGAAGACATACTAGTGTCAAGGTTTTATAACCATGTGCCATTTAGTTTTTAGAAAAAAGTGTTTTTAGAAAAGAGATGCTAATATGACTGATCTCTGAAAACAATTGCTAGGTGTGGATTTTCAAAACTGCTTTGGAAGGTAGCCATATCACTTAGATGCTGCCCACCCCCAGCCCCAAGGCTACGCCTACATACACCACTGAGAGAGAGTAGACTGGAGCTTTTAGTGTGTTTGCTATTTTGAAATCCATTTTGTTATTTTTCAGTTTCACTTAATTGGCCTTTTTCCCTGTCATGAGACATACCAAGGCTCAAAGTTGGCCTCAGTAGAGATGAAACAGCCTTCAAAAAACAACAGGAAAGAGGAAGAAAACAACATTAAATGCCACCCGATTTTTATTTCTGAGCTGTCATATGCCTACTAATATACTCCCCTGGCCCATTATCAGTAAAATATGCAGTGTTCTCTATTGCCAGTTTCCCTGAAACAGCACAAGTATTTAATACACAGATGGAATTTACTACCTGAAAAAAAGGTTATCATCAATCTGATGGGGCAGCTCATCTTAAGCATTCAAGAGCCAAGTCCCAGTGAAAAACACTGACCCATGTCACACAAATAGCAAGCCTAATACTACATTATGGTTTCCATTAAAATTTTATCTAATCTCTAAATGTCTCTATTTTTTATCAGAATGAAAAACTTTTGAGTGTAAAGCTAAAAAGGCCATACACAAGCACACGCACACACACACACAGAGAGAAAGAGAGAGAGAGAACACATACATACAATCTTTCACACTCTCAAAACAAATACTGCTAGTATTTGTAAACATATTAGTTTCTTCTCTTAGCAAACAGGGAGGATTCATTTTCTTCCTGCCTAACTAGCGTGGGTTAATCTAATCATTCCCTCAAAGCAGTTTGCAGTTTTGTTTTGTTTGAGTGGGAGAGCCAGCTGGATTTGAACAGAAACCAGGCATTATAAATACATTTTAGAAACTGATTCCACATATGGATCATAGAGATTAGATATATGGAAGGTCTCAAGTCTTCTGGGCAGAACTGGAACTCGTGTAGCTAAGGATGACACTCAAATCTCTGATGCTCCTGTCTTACTCCTTAGTATGGGGTTACAGGCACACACTGTAGTGTATACACTCGATATATGTAACGCTAGGGACTGAACCCAGGGCTTTGTCATTGAGCTACATCATCTCCAGCCCTCATCAATATATACTTAAAGGCACCTAATAGTGAAAAAAAGAAGTTGCAGCTATTTTCTCAGCTGTTGGACATTTCTGGAATCCAGTTCTGGAATCCTTTCCCATCAAAAGGATTCAGGGGCCATCAGAATGGGAACACCTGCTATGTGAGTAGCAGGTGCCTACATAACACTTTACCCAAAGTTCCTGGGGGAGGCCTAGAGATTAAGCACAAAGTAATTTGAAATCACAATAAAGTCCATAACCTTATAACCTGTGCGTCAAAGGCAAGTTTTACATCTACCAGAACAAAGGAAAGCACGCAAAGGGGGAGGTAGAATACCAGAGGGGTAGGGCGCAATACCATATGTCAAGAGACTCGGAGGTACGGACCAATTACCAAAAAAAGTCAACCCTGAAAGTGTCTCAGAGAGCAACATATAATTCACCCCTTCTTTGGAGAGATGTGGGAAAACTGAGGCGGAAGGTGGAGAATAAAGAAACTCAAAACAAATGTGCAGGCCAAAGCCACTGCCCCCTCTTCTGGCATTGGAGGGGTCCCTGCGTCACTAAAAGGAAAATGACATGACAGAACACAGCTTTTGGGCTGCCATCCTTAGGGTGCTATTGGACGTCTCGCCCGCAAGGCACTGAGGTGGATGTGGTGGGACCCGGAACACTGTAGGAAGGTGCGGAGAGTGCGGGAGGGAGGAGGCCGCTAACGGCAGGAGGCCGGGCCGGCGCCTTCCATCCTGCGCCCCGCTCCAGGGCCCGGGGCCCCCACCTTCCCTACCTTCGGCTCTCCACCGCAGCCGAGGGACAGACACAATCCCCACAATTCCAGGCGGCTGCAGCGGCAACCACCTCCTCCCGCGCAAACGCCGTGCCAGCGGCTGCCTAAATCTGAGGGCGCGTGGCTATTACGTCATCCTCAATCTCGCCCAATGGAAACCTGCCAGACCAGCCTCCCACCCCACGCGGCATTGTTAGCCCCGCCTCCCTCATATAAGCCCCGCCTCTAGCGTCTTCCTCCACAAAAAAAAAAAAAAAAAAAAAAAAAAAAAAAAAACACGCTGAAATTTGTTAGTGTCCCTCCGCTGGTAGCTGTATCTAAAAAGAGCTACCCGTGGGCCTGCTCTTGTTTCCCACCTAAAACATCAGTTACTTGTTTAATTTCCCAAGATCGTAATTTCTTTCTAGGGTACAGATCTTCAGAAAGAAACCTGAGTGGGTGGGAGGCTCGATGTTATGACTCTGTGACACACATCGAATCTCAAGCAATAAATAGTCCTTAAAAAAATGTATGCAAAATAGAGCACCTGTAAGTCACTAGCTTTATATAATTGTGTTTTGAGTATGTTTTAAAAATGAGAAATCATTTTAACGATAAGTAGGGCGTCCGCATTTCTAATCCTACCATACCACTGACGGTGTCTTTATTTGCCAGGTGATGCACATACACAATAATTTCACAAGATTAGAATTGCTGTTCTCTTTTCCTACAAATAAAGAGGACAAAGCTCTAAGATGATGTTCTAGTTTGCTTTCTATTGCTCTGTGAAAATACTGACCAAAAACAATTAGAGGAGAAAGGGTTTTGACTTACAGGTTACAGTCTGTCATCCAACAAAGTCAGGTCAGGAACTTGAGGCAGGAACTGAGCAAAGACCACTGAGAAATGCCACTTATTGTCCTTACTCTGGCTTGCTTGGCTACCTCTCTTACACAGCTTAGGCCCACCATCCTAGGGATGGTACCACCCACTCTGCTCTGGGCCCTTCTTCAATTACCAATCTGGCCTTTCTTCAATTACCAATCTCGAAAATGCCCATACACATGCCCAAAGGCCAATCTGTTGGAGGCAGTTCCTCTACTGAGGCTCTTCCTGGGTCAAGTTGACAACTTTAGCTGAAACTATGACAGGATAAAGGATCTACACAAGGTCACAGAATGAAAATGATATCAGATGATTGGGACACTTCCAAAGTCATGTTTTCCCTTTTTTATAATTTATTTTTCGTTAATTGATGGTTTGTTTGCATGTATGTCTTTGTAAGGATATCAGATCCCTTAGAACTGGAGTTACAGAAAGGTGTGAGCTACCATGTGGGTGCAGGGAACTGAACCCAGGTCCTCTGGAAGAGCAGCCAGTGCTCTTAACTACGGAGCCATCCCTCCAGCCCCATAAAGTCGTATTTTCTTGCTCTGATATCACATATACACAGACCCATTAAACCTGACTAGTAAAATAGTTGCCAGTGGTTCTAGGCCATTTGTGAGCAGAAAAAAGGATGACCCAGGCCAGCAGTGTCTTCAAATGCAAATATTCCCCAAGATACAACAGTCAATTTATTTCTGGAATTCCTTTGCATTCTTTGTATATTACGTTAGCTTCCAGCTTTCATTTACCCTCTTAATTATGTTTATTTCAAGTAGGTGGGAAATTGACTTTGTAATCACTGGGCAAAGCCTCAGTTAGTAGGGAGGGAGGGAGGATGTGCTCCTGAGCAGGAGCTGGAAGACTAGCACTAGTTGGTGAGACATGATAAAGCATTTCTTTGGGTTCTAGATAGGAAAGAGCAGAGAGCAGCTTACTCTCCTGTGCTCCTAATGCCTTGCCGCCATAAAGGGTAACAGACTACAAACCCACACACCAGAAAAATTCTTTTTGTCCTTGAGCTGCTTTTATTATGTTCTCGGCAATGAAGAAAAGTCATGATACAAGAGAATACATTTGTGTAGTGAGAATTTGGGTTTCCTTAAAAACCCAGTTATGTTATGGGAATACATTTTGATTTTAATCCCAGGTGTGGGATATGGGGCTGCTTCAGATTGTCCACTGCTGCTTTGATTTTTGCCAGCTGCAGATAGTATATGTTTGAAATTCTGTGGACTCTTGGGAGGATATAAATGTAAGAGCTCCAAAAGGGCCCATCGCAGCTGCTGCTCTTGTTACTGCTGGTGCTGCTGATGGTGATGATGATGATGATGATGATGATGATGATCCACTTCCTGCTATTGCATTTGCTGCTTTTGTTCTTACTGTTGCTAGATTGCTGGTTGGAGATATCCTGATGACAAGGAAGATTGGAGTGGCCCCTAGGAACTCAAGCCCCCTAATCAGCAGGAAGTAGCCTAAAGACCTCCATGCCCTCTTTCCTCTCTAAGCTTCTTTCTCTCCTACCTAGTGTTGGGTTGGAAGGGATGAGGATAGAGTAGGGCTGGAGAAGGTAGTGAGATATAAGAACCCAAGAGGGTAGACCCTAAAACACACCTACAGATCTCTGTGAGTTTGGGACCAGCCTGGTCTACATAGTGAGTTCTAGGATAGTCCCAGAGCTACCATAGTAAGACCTTGTCTCAAAAAACAAAACAAAACAAAAAAAAGCCTCTTATATATCTGTATCTGATATGTGCACATGAGTGCAGGTGCCCACCAAAAGCTGGAGTTTACAGGTAATTAATTGTGAGCTGCCCAGTGTGAGTACAAGGAACTGAACTCAGGTCCTCTAGAAGAGCAATACACACTCTTCACTGTTGAGACATCTCTCCAGACCTTCCTCTCCCAATCCTTTTCTGAGTGAAGTCTCCCTACATATGCTATCTATTCCATGACACTCTTGTGAGACAGTAGGGAAGATTTTGTTCCCATCTCCACAGAAACAACATCTCTGTGAACCCTTTAGAGATGTGGCTATTGGATACTGCATTGGAATGTACCTCAGTGCAAGTACAGGAATGGTCCCAGAAAAGTTAAGTCAGATCGCCAGTATGGAGAAGCAGGTCTCTAAGGAGAATTCTAAAAAAGACCAAAGGAAGCACTTTTGTTGAAAACTGGACTCCACATCTACCTGGGCTGTATTCTGAAGATGTAGGTCCAGCCAAGGCAGGGTGACCTCTCCTCAGACATGGGCACACATGAGCCTGTACAGCAGCTTTGTTAGTGAAAGTCAAAATTTCTAGTCTCAGGCCAGCAAGATGACTCAGTGGGTAGAGGCACATGCTGCCAAGACTGAAGACCTGAGTTTGGTTCTAGGGCCCTCTGCAATAGGAGGAGAAAAGTAACCTCAATAAGTTATCCTCCTGTCTGCACCTTCATGAATGACATTAGCTTACCCACATATGTGTGCACATACACATGAATAAATGAATAAGTGTAATTAGAAGAATTAAAAGTAAAAATAAACCTAAGTTTCTGTTTAAATCTAGTTTCTATATCCAGGGCACCCTGACTGCATGCCAAAGGCCTCAAAGAACAGGAAGAGACATGAAACAACCCAGTATTTTAGCCCTTATGAAAGGAATATGAGGATTTCTTGATGGCAGGCTCCTACGCACTAAAAAGCTTTGGTAGCTCCAAGGGGCTTGGGCCAGCGGAAGGTCAGTAAATTTAAACTGCACTCGCTCTCAGCTAAATAGGCCTTTCTGATTCAAAGGGAACACACACACACACACACACACACACACACACACACACACACAAATCAGAGAGCCAAAAGACAGGCAAGGTTTTGAAGTATTTTCACCAAACAACATTTTGCCAAGGAGGAAGCAAAGCTCCAAGAGCCATGGCTCTGTCAGCAGAAGGACTTCAACCACACATCTGACAAAAAGCACTGCCTGCAGGCACCCTCACAGGCTTGGAAACACACACTTAGGGCAGACAAAGTTTCAATGCGGTTCAAGTTGCTCACTGCTGCATAACAAAGCATCTTCCAACTTCATCTCTTAAAACAATTCTAATTTATTTAGCTGTCTGGGCAGGAGACAGCCGAGAAGCATCGACTCTATTCCACAAATCACTAACTGGGATAGCTTGACGAAGGCAAGATACTCAGTCACGGGGCTGGCAATTGACACTGGCTGTTGGTCAGGATCTCAGCAGGTGCTGTCATCCAGGACACTGACAAACCTCTGCATGTAGCTGCATGGCCTCTTAAATCCATCTTCCACTGCTATAATAGAATACCACAGACTGGGTAATTTGTAATGAGTAGGAATTTATTTAGGTCATGGTTCTGGAGTCTGAAAGCTCAGAAATGAAGCAGGGATGTGGTGAGGACCTTCAGGTTGCATCATTCCCACGGCAGAAGGGCAAGTAGACATGTGTGAATAAGCAAAGCAGGAGGCTAGACTTGCTTTGTAACAGCACTCTAGTATAACTAGCCCACTCTATCAATAAAAGCATTAATAATTCTCTATCAATAAGTATTAATAGACTCCACCTCTTAATACCATTACAATGGCAAATAAATTTCAACAGAGACATTTGAATCACTGTGCCCTTCCTACAGATTGGGGGGTGGGGGTGGGGTGCTTATTGGCTTGTTCCCCAAGGCTTGCTCTGTCTGCTTTCTTATAGAACCCAGGACCCCCAGCCCAGGGATGGCGCCACGCATAATGGAGTGGCCCCTCCCCCATTGATCATTAATTGAGAAAATACAAGCTGGCTTTAATCCTAGCTCTTGGGAAGTAGAGGTAGGCAGGTCTCTGTGAGTTCAAGGCTATCCTGCTCTACAGAGTTTCAAGACATTCAAGGCTGAGAGAAATCCTGTGTGGGAAGGGAAGGAAAGAAGGAAGGAAGGGAGGGAGGGAGGGAGGGAAGAAAGAAGGGAGGAAGGAAATACCTTACAGCTGGATCTTAGGGAGGCATTTTCTCAATTGGTGTTCCCTCCTTTAGATAACGCTAGCTTGTGTTAATTTAACATTAAACTGTCAAGTACAACACATAGTTTAAAATATATCTAACAAAAATAAAACTAGTCAGATCCAGGTATGGTAGCACCCAGAAGACAGAGGCAGGTAGATCCCTTCAAGTTCAAGATCTATGAAGGAATTTGAGGAGCCAGGACTGCAGAGCAAGACTAAAAGAAGAAGCAAACCAACTAGAAAGCTGATGCATATGGTGTTGCAGGCTTGTAATTCCATCCTCCAGAGACAGAGGCATGGAGATCAGAAAGGGGAAGCCATGCTTGGCTACATAGCAAGTTTGAGGCCAGCCCAGGGTTAAATAAGAGCCTGTCTCAAAAGAAAGAAAGAAAGAAAGAAAGAAAGAAAGAAAGAAAGAAAGAAA
>JADRCH010000105.1:1941006-1965745 GCA_019843965.1 Rhynchomys soricoides | reverse complement strand
AAAGAAAGAAAGAAAGAAAGAAAGAAAGAAAGAAAGAAAGAAAGAAAGAAAGAAAAAAGAAAAGAAAAAAGTCTGACTGGCTCAGATGGTTGAACAGACAGTTGGATGACTGTCACAGTTCTATACATTTCCCACCCTGCCACTCATACATGCCTGGAAGAAAAGTCCTAAAACCCAGGCCACTGCAGGCCGCTGTGCAGCTGTCCCTCCCTCTTGGATTAATCTTTTACTGTCCTCCCACAAGAGCCAAGGCTGCATCTCCAGGCGGGGGCTTCAGAAAAACTGGGGACTCCAGAATCCCAGGCAAGTTGAGACCAGGAACTGAGCATGAAAACACTGTTCAGGGTCAGCAAGCTAAGGATGGGAGAACCTTCCTCTCCTCTGACATCATCCTTCAGAACAGCAACCCGAAGTCTGGAGAGATGTTCCAGGTAGGTAAAGGCACCAGCAGCCAAGCCTAAATTTGTTCTCAGGGACCCACATGGTGGAAGAGAGAACAAACTCCCACTAATTGTCTCCTTACCTCCACATGTGTGTGGTACATGTGCCCTGTGCCTTCTACCCCAGTACAAATTTTAATTATAATAAAAAAATTTTTAATTTTAAAAATAAAGGACTAGAGCTGGGCAGTGGTGGTGTACGCCTTTAATCCCAGCACTTGGGAGGCAGAGGCAGGTGGATTTCTGAGTTCGAGGCCAGCCTGGTCTACAGAGTGAGTTCCAGGACAGCCAGGGCTACACAGAGAAACCCTGTCTCGAAAAACCAAATAAATAAATAGATAAGTAAATAAATAAATAAATGACTAGAGATGTAGAACACTTGCCTAGCATCCACTGGGCTTGGCATCCTTAGTGAAGAAAGAAGGAGAGAGGTGAGAGAGGGAGACAGAGAGACTATGTACACATTCCACCCAGTGCCTGACACAGTAACAAGCAAATTAACCTTAGCAATTAGCTCCGTTCTCTTCCGTGCCTACTGGCTCTGCAGACAAAGTCAAATAGCACACACGTACATGTCTGGGTACTCGGGAGACCACACAGGGGACTCCGATTTACAGAACTACTTAGCATTCCAAGTAACGATCTTACTTTCAGACCTGAGTACACAATACCCATTATACATTCCTAGGCTGCTTGGCAGCTTTTGGGGAAAGCTTATAAGAAAGGGTATTACTCGGGTAGATAAACCCTCCCTCCAGAGACAAGTGAAGCACAGAGGGACCAGGAAGTATACAAGTGTCTCTCAGAGGGAGGGCTTTGGGGGCTTTCGGGGAACAGAGTGCTTCGTTCCCTCAGCCAAGTGAAGCTGACAAGCTGATGTGGTTTCGATAGAAGCAGCTTTATTACTCCATATGTTAGAGCATACAGTGGGCTGATGCAGGCAACAAGAAGCTGGCTACATACAACTATGATTCATTCTTATTTGTTTAGCCATTGTGACTTTCTGTTCCCCCCACAACCTCCAGAGAGACACCCAGGAAGGGAGTCGCTGACACCAAGATCATTATGGGATTATGAGTCTCATCGAACGATCGTTAGAGCCACCATAGGGAAATAAATCTTCCTTGGCTGAAGCTTGATAAAGAGCCCTAGGAACACAGCTTCATTGTCCTGTCACGTGTTTCTCCGGACAGGCTGGTGTACGCTGGGAAATGGAGCCATGGAGCCATCCACTAGGGCGGGGGACTCAGCGCCTCTAGCTTTATCTGCTCCCCACTCCAGGCAACGATGACAACAACCTATCATTAAAGAGAATATTACAGCTTACGTCTACAGCCTTCTCATATCCCTTATGTTGTTTAGTTCAATGGGATGCAGGTTTTATTGCTCTTCATTAACCAAAATGGGAGCTGAAGTTCAAATGTGCTGATACAGCTCAGTGCTGGGCGTAGGGCAGCCCCCAGATTAAAATAGGTAGCACGGAGTACTCCCTACGGTTCTGAGTGGACCTCAGCCTGGATTTAACTCAAAATCTAATGCTTTTTATATTAAAATGAGTCCAATTCCACACATCAGAGTTCACGTTCCAATTGATATGTTATGAACCAGGATCCAGTGGAGAATGGCACACTAAGTCTTGAGGTAAAGATGGCCTCAAATTCTGTCACCCTATTCATGGCATGTGAGGTATATTTCTATTCTCTTTGAATATATGCTGACCTGTGACCGATAAAATACAGATGAGGTAATACCATCCCAATATAAGCTTAGCCTAAGACCTACCTTAGCTCTTCTGTAAAAACTGCAGCCATAGAGAGACAACGTGTAAAGGAAGAAGAACCCCACTGAGCCCATCCTTCCAGGCATACTGCCAAGACCCAGATACATGAATGAAGCTGGAGGCCTGGAGCTCCAGACCAGATTGTTCTCTGGCTGACTACACCCAAAAGGTCAGTGAACACCACATGGAGCAGAATGATTGGCCAGTCAACCCCTTCCTGGAATCCTGACTCTTGGAACTGTGTGATGTTTGTTTTAATACATAGGGTAACAAATGTTTTCAAAAAAGATCCAGGTAATAAGAATTTTCAGCTCTCTGGTCTATATAAAATCTCTATCACGTGCTGTTTTTATCTTTATTTCTCTTTATTTTGTTTTACCACCACTTGAAGATGTAAAAGGGTAGGGGGAAAAACAAAAACAAAAAAACCAAAAAACAGTGGGGTGTGGTGGAGTGCAGCTTTTTTTTTCTCCCAGCACATAGGAATCTAAGCCAGGAAGATCACAAATAGAGAAACCCTGTCTCAAAGGCCTTCCTACTAACAAGTAAAAAACTTCCTTAACTTGCTAGCTCTGTAAAAGTAAGCTGTAAAACCAGTCACACTGGCACTTGGAAAATTCTAGCTACTCAGAGGTTGAGGCAAGAGGATCATGATTTTGAGGCCAGACCAGCTATGAAACAAAACTCTTTCTAAAATACCAAAACAAAGTAGGGCTGGAGAGATGGCTCAGCGGTTAAGAGCACTGGCTACTTGCTCTTCCAGAGGTCCTGAGTTCAATTTCCAGCAACCACATGGTGGCTCACAACCATCTGTAATGGGATCCGATGTCCTCTTCTGGTGTCTGAAGACAGCGATGGTGTACTCATATAAATGAAATAAATAAATCTTTAAAAAAAAAACAATAATAATAACAAACAGGCTCTGGGCTGGGTCTAGCATGTGAGCCCTACTTTGTTAAGGCCTGTCTACAACCATTAAGACTTGGGATCTTCAGAGGGTGGGGGGTGCATGCTTTTAATCCCAGCACTCAGAACGTAGAGCAGGCAGATCTCAGAGTTCAGCCAACCTGGACTACAAAGTAACTTCCAGGACAACCAGGACTATATAGAAAAACCCTATGTTGAACCCAAACAGAACCTAAAAGAGCTCCAGCCAGACATGGTAGTGCATGCCTATAATTCATGACCTAGGAGGTAGAAGCAGAAGAATCAAGAGTTCCAGGTAATTCTTAGCCATATTACAAGTTCAAGGTCAGCCTGGGTTACATGAGAACCTTTGTCAAAACAAAAAAAGAAAGAGAGAGTTAAACTGGGATGGCCAACATGATGAATAGACTTCTTGCCAAGATAGGACCAGGCAAACTTGACTATGTTACTGGTAGTCAGGGTCTATACTGCATGTTTCCATGTTCTTGACACTTTGTTCAAGAATGACATAAAGGCACACAGAATTTACAACATAACAAGAATACTCAAAGCAAAGGGATGGTAAAGATTACAAATGAATACACAGTACAGATCTATAGTGTGCCACAATAAACCTACACAAAGACCTTGATTATTGTTTGGGCTTTCCCTTTATAGGGTTCTAGAGAGGGAGGAGTTTAGTTATTAAGAGGTTTAGTGATAGTGGTTCAGTTTTGGCTGACAGGTTAATTTATTTAACCTTTTTTTCTGTTGTGCATGTCCTTTCTCATAAAGCATTTGATTTTAATCACATACATACTCAGTTGTGCAGAGCCATAAGAGGGTGAATAGAGAATTCTTCCCTAAAAGTTCACATTAAGAACACAGCTTGCCCTGCCTTATGGCACATGCACACAAAAAACCAGCCTAGGCCAGATCAGCACCCCCATCTTCATACCTGGATTGACTAGAGTGTGTCTTGGTCTTTTGGTAGTTAAGGGAAAGAGAAACATATTCCATTGTTTGAAGTGGAGCTTGCATGGAGCCTGATACAGTCTGGGATCTTGAGTTGATAACATGTTGCTAGGTGCATTGTTTGGAGAGAGAGAGAGAGAGAGAGATAGTGTGGGTGAGGTTCTCAGGATTCTAACTGCATCATAGGATTCAGAGGGTGAAAAGATAGCTAATCAGTTAAGAGCACTGGCTGCTGCTCTTCCAGAGGACAGGATTTGACTCACCTTCCACATGACTGCTCAAACTTGCCTGTAATTACAGTTCCAGAGGATCCACTGGCCTCTTTCAGTCTCCATAGACAGTGTCTATGCAGATGCTATGCATACACACACTATACACAGAAAATAAAAATAAAATGAATATTTTATTAACATATTTTTTCAAAAAAAATGGGATGTGGGCTTGAGAAACAGTTCAGTGGGTAAAGACACTTGCTGCTAAACTGATGATTTGAGTTTGAACCTTAGGATCCACATGGTGGGAAGAGATAACAAACACAGATAAAACACAGATAACAAGGTGTTCACTGTGATGGTTTGAATAGGTATGGGCCCACAGACTCCTGTGTTTGAGCTTCTGGCCACAGGGAGTAGACCTATTAGGAGGTGTGGTCTTGTTGTAGTGGGTGTGGCCTTGTTGGAGGAAGTGTGTCACTGTGGGGGTGGTCTTTGAGGTTTCCTATGCTCAAGCTATGCCCGGTTACACAGTCTCTTTCTGCTGCCTGAGGATCAAGATGTAAAACTCCAGCACCATGTCTGTCTGCATGCTGCCATGCTTCCCACAACAATGAGAATGGACCTCTAAAACTGTAAACCAGCCCCAATCAAATGTTTTCCTTCATAAGAGTTTCCATGACCATGGTGTCTGTTCACACCAATGAAACTCAAACTAAGACATTCTATGACCTCCATGTACCTCCAGTGACACATAAATACCCACACACACAAATAAACAAATGTAATAAAAACCAGTGCAGAACTCTTTAAAGAGTGGAATGAGGGTGTGTACACAGACAAAGCCAGAGCCCCAGGTTGTAAGCTATTCTCTATGCTTGCCTGCCTCAGTCATGAAGCTCCAGTATCACCAGGCCTAGATGTTCTGCCATGTCTTAGTTCTGTTCTCAGCTGAACTGAATAATTCAACAAAATTCTGCACATAGCAAGACAAGTCAACACATCTTTATCTTCTATCCTCTCAAGCTGGATTACGAAGGAAAGAATGAGTGTGTTTCTCTTGCGGCTCTAAGGGATGGGATAGGGAAAGTCTTAGTGGCCCTCATGACCTGAACATATGTTACTCTTCTTCTGTATGGCTGCCACTATGAAGCTTCTTTTAACTGAGATATAATTCACATCCCATAAAATTAATCGATTTAAAGTTTGACATTTAATCCAGATACAGTGGCATATGCTTATGGCTCTAGCACCTGGGAAGCTGAGGCAGGAGGATTACAAGTTAGAAAAATAAGTGTAGCTGTATGTATGTTTATAACCCCAGCACTCAGAAGGACCACCCACAAGCTGAAAGCAAAGCAGCTCTACGTTGTGAATTCCTGTGGGGCAGTGATCTGTGACAGGCAGTCTGGCACCCGGTCGAGCACAGGTGTAAACTCTAGGTGACCAAGTGGAATTTGCAAGGGACCGGGAAACGTTATGCCAATGCTCCAGGGAGGCTTTTGGCTCCAGTTGTACCACCCCTTCTCAGTTAGAGTTGTGGCTACACATCCCCAAGCCATCCCCATGTTAATGAGATGCCCAGAGGCTTAGCCACTCCCTTTCCCAGTTACTATATCTGCCTTGCCTCTCCCAGAGGGGTGGGGATACAATTCCACCCGTCACTCTCCACATGATGAAAATAAACATCTTAGAATTATGGACTCTTCATCTGGACCTGCCATGGGAAGCGAGGGATCCGGCCCTTGATTAAGGAGCCACATCTAATCTCTGGCAGAGGGCTTCCCAGCACTCCCAGATGGTACCCATTCACCCAAGCCTAAGCAGCTAGCCGGGCACCCCAAGCTGCCTGAGACCAGGTCCTGTAAGGAACCCCAGCTGCGCTCCGGCTAGCCTGTCTGTGGCACCCTGCAGCGACTGCAGTGCCCTGGGCTAGAAAACCCACGGAAACAGCTGCCACCTGTTCCCCAGGAATGGCCCCCTCCCCACCCACGTACAGGGCCCACAAAGGCTTCCCACAGCCCCCACCTGCCCTTTGGTCTGTGTGGGAAGACGTGTGGCCACTTCCCTCGTGTCTCCTGTCCCACCCAGAGCCGCAGCACCCGGGACAGACAAGTGGAGCTTCTTTCCACTGCTCTAAGCTTGTTCCCACAAGTTCCAAGCCAGCCTACACAGCAAGACTTTGACCTCTCCTGTTGGCTTATTTTTTTCAACATCTACTTTAATAAGGGCTTTTAAATAAAGCTTCAACCTCCTTTCTAGCCCACCACCCACCAGAGATAGTGGAAATGAAAGGTTATTAGGACACAGGGGAAGTAAACCTGTTTGCGGTGATTCAATCTTTGTTGTTAGCAGTTCAGTCCTCTAGCAAAACACCAGCATGAATCAGCAGCTGCAGTTTAGTCCACTCTGCAATTGATCACCACTGATGAATCAGCAATGGCTGTCCCATCCAGAAGAAACCACCAGGCTTTGCCAATCAGCCTGAGACCATGATGCACAATGAACCAATGCCAGAGTGTCCTTAGCAAAGACCAGTAAGGTGAGCAAGGCGAACCAATGTCAGAGCCTCCTCCCACTGTCTATGAGGTCAAATATTTTCTTTCTAAACATCATGCATCTTTTCATGTGTCTGCTTCAGCAAAACAACCTTTCATCTGCATTTGCTTCAGTAAAACATCCTCTCGCTGTGTCTGCTTCAGCAAAACATTTTTTTTATGTGTCTGCTTTAGCAAACCATCTTTTTACCTGTCTGCCCCAGCAAAACATCATATGACATAACTGACTTAAAAAAAAAAAGAAGTTTCCTAAAATTCCCTAAAAACTAATCAGTTATTTAGTAACTAAAATAACTGATAATATTATCAGTTACTCCCTTAACTGATAATAATAATAATATATAATTCAGTTGGTTTAGGCATCTTTACAATGTTGTAAAATAACATTAATTCCAAAACATTTTTGATACTCCAAAGAAGAAAAAAAAAATTTATTTGTGTGGTTTTTCCAAACAGGGTTTCTCTGTCCTGGCTGTCCTGGAACTTACTTGGTAGACCAGGCTGATCTTGAACTCAGGGATCCACCTGCCTCTGCCTCCCAAGTGCTGGGATAAAAGACATGTACCATCATGCCTGGCTAAGATAAATTATTTTTAAAATTTATTTCTTTATTTATTCATTTGCGTGTAAGTGGGTATATGGTATGCATGTAGACATATTTATGTGTGAGAGTCCACATGTGACACAAACCCACATGTGGAGGTGTGAGAACAACCTTGGGTGTTGGTTCCTGCCACCTTGTTTAGGGGAATATGTTCTATGGGGGTGTGGTGAGGTATCAGGGATGGAGATGTCTCAGCAGGCCCATGCCAAGGCATCCCTTCCCCCTGAGGGACCAACCACACAACGGTATAGTATAGAATAGAGTTTATTCAGGGCATTCGGAGGGGAGTAAAGAGGGTAGTAGAGGCAGAGAGAGGGAGAGAGTAGAGAAATAGAGGCCGGCCATGAACATGTGGGGGGGGAGAGGGGAGAGCAAGAAAAAGAGAGAAGCAAGAGGTAAGAGGCAAGAGAGGGAGGAGGGGGCAAGCAGCCCCGTTTATAGTGGATGAGGCCTACCTGGCTATTGCCAGGCAACTGTGGGGTAGAGTTTAGACAGAATGCTAAGTGAGGTAGTTCTCTTGTTTCGACGCTAAGCTACAATATACCCTAGGCCAGCAGGTCCAAGAGCTTTCATGGGCATGTCATGTTTCCATCTCCCATCATGAGTGCTGGGATTACACACTCAAGCCATTGATGCTGGTTTTTAAATGGGTTCTAGGGACCTGAACTCAAGTTGTCAGGCTTTTGTGGCAAACATTTTTACCTGCTGAGCAATTCCTCAGCCTCGGAAGAGAGATTGTGCTCCATGCAAGTGACTTCCACCCCTCTTCCTCCAATCTCCAACAACCACTAATCTATTTCCTTTCTATATAAATTTGCCAGCTTTATCTGATGAATGGAATTATATAGTAACCAAGGCAAGCTTTTTCCAATCTCCTACAGCAATCTCCAAGTGGCTAAGAATACAGGCACATGTCGCAAGGCCCAGTTCAATAAAATAAACTTAAACCTGATGGACTTAAACATGAATTATATAATCTGCATCTAGTGCAGAGGAGACTGTTGACTTCACCAGAAGAAAGAATTATGGTTCACCAGAAAGAAATGGGATATAGTTAGCAGGCAGAGGGCAAAGTATCCTCTGCAGCAAAGCCATGCATGGCAGCTACAAATAACTATAGTATTGAGTAGCCAGGGACTATGTCAAATGTACAAATAACTACAGTATTGGATGTGGGAGCCAGAGACTATGTCAAATATGCATGCTATTTCATGTAGGCTTCACTGCAGTCCTATGGAGGTTGTGCTCTTCCTGCTTTATGGATGGGGAACTGAGCTTGAGAAAAGTTGAAAATGTTGCCCAAGTTTATACGGATAGACAGTGATGTTTTACCTAGGTCTCACTGCCAAGTGTCCAAGAAGAAAACCTAATAAATTTGAATTGTGTTAAAATATATATGATATTAGCCCTATTATTTTGTGTGCCCAATATCGATAGTCTCAACAGGGAAGAGCCTCTGTGACCAGAAATTTCCTTTCACACCAAGAAAAGGAAAAAAGAAAACAGTTTTTTATCATGGGAAGAAAAAGAACCCGTTGACAGTTTTTTCCTTTAGATTTCCAAGTAAGTGTTCCAATGTTGTCAGTTACCGCATCTCTGGCATGAGACTACATAGCTATATTTCTCCCAAGCCCCCCTTCTTGTTGTACCTCCCATCCAGTTCTAACCGGCCTAGAAATTCAGCTTTCAGCTACATTCTGCCTACGGGGGATCAGCAAGTGTAGAACTCCACACACTGCTCTCAGCCTCCTCCAGCTATGATTTACAAGAACTCTTAACTCGAGCTCCTTGGTCCTTATGGTGAGGACTTGGGGCAGGGGAGGGCTGACTACCCATCCTCTGCCTCTCTAGATAAGAGCCCAGATGGTGTGTGATGGGGGTTGGAGGATCTGCTGAGGTAAAAACTTGAAAGGCTATAGGAAACCAAATTCCTTAGCTTCTGGAGTGTCATGGCAGAATAACTATATATTAAACTTTCTGCCATATTGAACTTAATGCTAAGCTTCAGGCTTACAGCATCACACTGACTCCTCCTTGAGAGACACCCTGCCCCTGCCACTCCCTCTTCTATAATACATACACATCTCCACCAAAGCAACTTGAATCCCAAGCTTGTGAAAGATTTACTGTCAGTACTGGAGACAAATAAGTGAATAACCAGCAGTTGATTCTAAAGACAGGATGCTCATTTGCATGAGTAGTGGTGCCTCGTTTGCATTATATTTGCATGGCATTTGCATATCACGTCCACCCTGTCAGAATGTATATAAATCCTTTATGCTTTAATTTCTTTTTTTATTTTCTAAAAAGCTCCACACCCCCACATTCTGCCCAACCTGTCTGGTAAAATTATTCCTAGTTTGATTGTAAAGAGCTTAAGTGTCATGTTGTAAAGATTTCTAACTATAGCAATCCACAGAGATCTTGGAACCTTATTGGATAAATTTCATTTATTTAGTCAAATAAATAAGTAAATAAAAATTAAAAAGGATCCTGACACATGTGTTTAATCTCAGCATTCAAGAGGTAGAGGCAGGAGGATGGAGAGATGGCTCAGCAGTTAAGAGCACTGACTGCTCTTCCAGAGGTTCTGTGTTCAATTCCCAGCAACCATCTGTAATGAGAACTGATGCCCTCTTCTAGTGTGGGTCTGAAGACAGCTGCAGTGTATTCATATAAATAAAAAGTAAATAAATCTCTAAAAAATAAAATTTAAAAAATGTAACAATTAAAAAAAAAAAGAGGTAGAGGCAGAAGAAATATCATGAAGTTGAGACCATCCTGGCCTATGTAGAGAGTTTGAAGCAAGGTCTACATAAGAGACCTTGCCTAAAGAAATAAATAATAAAATTCAATATTGCTCAAATAGAGCATGCCTAGCAACCAGGAAGCTGAGGCAGAAGGATTGTGAATTTGTGATGTATAGTCTTTTTTTGAAATGTTTATATTACATTTATGGATATATATATAGATGGATGCATGCATGTATCACAGGAAGCATGTGGAGGTCAGACACCTAGGGAGAGTCACCTCTCTTCTTCTATCATGTGGGGTCCAGGGATCAAACTCAAATGCCTTTACCTACTGAGTCAGCTTGCCAGCCTAATATGTAGTCTTTTCTTGAGACATGATTTCATTATGTAGCTCAGCTATCTTCAAGCCCTCCATCCTCCTGCCTTAGCCTTCCAACTGCTGGGATTACAGATATGTGCCATTATGCCCAGAAAAAACAAACAAACAAACAAACAAACAAAAACCCATAACATGCAAAGCATGTTCTAAATGCAGAGAATGTCTATACAACACAATGTGATCATAAAATAATTACATCATCACAAACTAAATGCTGTCATTTCAGAAAACCATTTGACATGGCCAATCAATAAATACAGGTGCAGCCAGGTGCACTGGCCCATAACCGTAATCCCAGTATTGAGAGGTAGAAACAAGATAGAAAGTGCAAGCCAACCATAGCTACACAGCAAGTTTGAGGCCAACCTGGGTTACAAGAAACCTTATCTCAAATAAATAATTCAAGTGCAAACCAGGTCATTAAAATTTCCTGAAAGTGCTGAATCAGAAGGTCATTTGGGTATTGTACATTATACTGACACTATTAGTCTTAAAGATTAATCCTGGGGGCTGGAGAGTTGGCTCAGTGGTTAAGAGCATTGACTGTTCTTCCAGAGGTCCTGAGTTCAATTCCCAGCAACCACATAGTGGCTCACAACCATCTGTAATGGGATCTGATGCCCTTGTCTGGTGTGTCTCAAGACAGAGATAGTGTACTCATATACATAAAATAAATAATCTTTAAAAAAAAAAAATTAATCCTGGAAGCTGGAGACATGGCTCAGCGGTTAAGAGCACTGACTGCTCTTCCTAGAGGTCCTGAGTTCAATTCCCAGCAACCACACGGTGGGTCACAACCATCTGTAATGCGATCTGATGCCCTCTTCTGGTGTGTCTGAAGAGAGCAGCAGTGTACTCATATACATAAAGTAAATAAATCTTTTTAAAAAACAGATTAATCCTGAAGTTAAATAATAAACTTTCCTAAACACCAAATATTCACGAACCCTAGATTTGGAAACCACCAACTGGAGCAGCACTAAAAAAACAAACAAACAAATAAACAAAACCAAGAGCCAAAAAGATGACTCAGCATATAAAGGCCCTTGCCACCAAGCCTGACAACCTACACTGGATCTCTGGGCCCCACCTAGTGGGATGAACCTATTCCACAAAGGTGTACTCTGACCAACACACAGGTGCCTTGACACAGTCAAGCATGCACATGTGTAATACACATACTAAAGTAAATAAATAATGCTACACCAAATTCAAACAAGGGCTGGCAGTGGTTCAGCGTTTGGGGCTTCTCGTCTGGGCTGCTTCCAAGTCTTTTCTGGAGACTCAGCTGTTCTCTACAATCACGATCTCTCTAGCAGACACCCAGAAAAATGCAATCGGATCAACAGGATGTTGAGTAGGGTGTGTGTGTGTGTGTGTGTGTGTGTGTGTGTGTGTGTTTGGATTGCTTTTATTTTGTTTTTCTGTTCTTTGGAATACACAAATCACTACTGACACTAGAAATGTTGTATTTGTGGTTGTTTTGGCTTTTATAATTGATATAAAGTAAACATTTGGGTTTCTCTTCCAAAAACACAACGTGAAGTTACAGAATTGTTCTGAGTGGCTTATTTTAAGTCCTTATTGATAGGCCTTTGATAGGCACAACCACCAAAGTGAAATTTTTTTCTCTTGTTCAAAGGCTTCTTTATGATGGCTGTTAGCTTTGTTTAAAGAGTGTTCTTGGATCCCTCCTAAATTTATCTGGAGCTAGATTATTTGTAGATAAATTGGAGAAAGCAACCATGTAGTATAACCTGTGAATTTGAAGACTCACTTAAAATTGTACTATTTAGGGCTGAAGGGATGACTCATCAGTTAAGTGTATGTCTTGCTCTTGACAAGAACTTAAGTTCAGTTCCTAGTACCTATCAGGCAGCTCCCAGCCACCTATAACTCCATCTCCAGGGCATCTGACACCTCTGGCTTTTTCAGGCATCTACACACACACACACACACACACACACCTAAAAATAGTTGAGCAGTGATGGTGTATGCTTTAATTCCAGCACTAGGGAGGCAGAGGCTGGTGGATATCTTGGATCTGTGAGTTCAAGGCCAGCCTATTCTATAGAGTGAGTTCCAGGACAGCCAGGGCTACACAGAGAAACTCTGTCACAAAACACACAGAGATAGACAGACACACACACATAGACACACACACACACACACACACACACACCCATAAAATCTAAAAGAAAGATAAAAGAAGGAAGAGGGGGAAAAGGAGGGAGAGGGAGGATCCGTAGTCAGGGGAAACCCAAAGACAATTGACAGAGCAGCAGAGAGAATGTCTAGCAGAACCTGGAAGAGTCCAGGGCAAGTACAAAGAACCCTGTGTCTTAGTCATCAGGGTTTCTATTCCTGCACAGACATCATGACCAAGAAGCAAGTTGGGGAGGAAAGGGTTTATTCAGCTTACACTTCCACATTGCTGTTCATCACCAAAGGAAGTAGAGACTGGAACAGGTCAGGAAGCAGGAGCTGATGCAGAGGCCATGGAGGGATGTTCCTTACTAGCTTGCTGCTTGCTCAGCTGGTTTTCTTATAGAACCCAGGACTACCAGCCCAGGGATGGCATCGCCCACAAGGGGCATTCCCCCCTTGATCACTAATTGAGAAAATGCCTTACAGCTGGATTTCATGGAGTCATTTCCTCAAGGGAGGCTCCTTTCTCCGTGATAACTCCAGCATGTGTCAAGTTGACACACAAAATCAGCCAGTATACACTGGAAAGAAATCGTTGGATCTAGCACTTAGCTCTGGGTGTGGCTGTACATGTATGTAATCCCACGACTTGGGATATGGAGGCAATAGGATTGGGAAGACATCCCACAACTTTAGTCTTGAAGCAGAAGCAGGAGTATTCCCACAAAGTCAAGGCCAGCCTGGTCTGCATAGCTAATTCCAGGCCAGCCAATAACAGCTACACCAAAGTCATATGGAGAGTTTTAAAGCGTGCTATTTCCTGGCCCTCATTTCTACAGTATTCTGGTTCACTAAGTGCAGAACAGAGCCCAGGGATCTTTCTTTTTAATAAGGGACTCAACTAATGTTAAAGCACCGATTTGGAAAATTGTTGGCACTTTCTGATGAAGCAAAACTCTTTGACCTGCAAATCCACTCCCATTTTACCCAAAGAGGGGGGAATATATGCCCATAAAAGAGCACGAAAGAGAAGGCCAATAGCAGCATAATTCACAATAGTTAAAATCAGAAACAACTCCAAGTGTCCATAAGAGGACAATGAAAGAGATTATAAAGATTACCTCAAAACAGCAAAGATTCCAGTGTCTGGGAAATCAGACACTGAAGCCAGTGACCAGGATCCTGTGGGTTTTCCCTGGCAGCCTGGAGGTAGGAGCTGAGAAAATGAACCCTGTCAGTGCTAGAATTAGCGTGGGAGGAACAGAACGAGAGGATGCAGAGGAAAGAGAGGTAAATGTGGGAACAGACACAAAAGGCCATCTTCATCTTCAGAACACATCTGAAACTCCGCAGCAGTTCAGAGGTCCCCTTAGCCCTACCCACTGTGCTTACATCTCATGCCTTCTCCTTGGATATACAGGTAGGAAAATCAGCCAACCCACTTTGCACACTGGGATGGAGGTTTAAAGGAAGAGAGAAGGAATGGTTATAGGCAGGTTTGAGGAGTGGCTGCAGATCCATGGAAAGGCAGGGTGCGTGACTTTGAGATGCTAATAGAACCTAAAAATGTGAGACAGGGTAGGGGCAAGCCCAAGTTTGTATGCCCCTGCCATCAGAGTGTGAGGAGTTTGTCATCTGCAAGATATTGTAACTGGTAGGTTGAAAAATTAATTAGGCTGCTCCACATAAGAGGGGGAAAAAGAGAGAGAGAGAGAATTCTGTCTGAGCAGGTGTCATGCTAACTCGGCAGGAGACTAGGTGCTGATTGGAATGTGCCAATATCCTCCTCGTTCTCTCCCAGTCACAGATGATTCCAAGCTGCTCTCTGGGGAAGGGCCTCAGACAAGTGCAGTCTTTTGGGGAAGGAGGCTTGTCTAAGGAGAGTAGTCCAGGAAGGAGAGTGGGGGCGGCTGTACCATTACAACTCCAACCTCACTTCCTCTGTCCCCGGAGACTCCGCGAAAGCCTAGGGAGAAAATTCAACACTTCCCAAAGGTCTGCTTTCTGGCTAGCCCCATGCCAAAGGGTTTCCAATTACTCCTCCAGCAGCCCCACAAGTCCAAGATTACGTTCATTCTTACTCGAATGGCAAGTGGATTTTGACGGTAGGAAAGTGTCACTTAGCTAGTGAGGGCTCCAGTGCAGATAGCCTTATCTTATTCTGAACTAAACTTTTGTTTGTTGAGTCTGGCTCTCCCGTAGCCCAGGTTGGCCTCAAACCTTGAACTTTCAGTGCTCCTGTCTCCACTATCTCCCAAGCGCTGGGATTACAGTTCTGAACTCTTTTTTGCTATAATAAATAAAATGGTGCTTTCTGTGTGTCAAGGATCTACCAACCCTACCATCACGGAAAGTGCTGTAAAGCGCTGACTTGGATGGGGCTCAATTTCCTCCATTCCTAGGGCATCTGGTGACAGAGCCATGTGCGAGACTGTCACCCACCAGCAACAATAGTAATGACAAAAGTGAGCATTGCCAGTTCTTGAGATCTCAGAAGTGCTGAGCACAGTTTGAAGCGTCCTATATGCATTGTTGACTATTTATGCTCACAGCTCCATCAGGCAGCCAACAACCACCCTTTCAGGAACCCAGGGCCATCTAAAAGCAAATGATCACAAACTAAACCAGAATGAACCTGTCATCAGGTATCAAAAAAAATTAACAAACTGCTTTATCTAATCAATGGAACTCAGCAGGAAGACAACAAGGACTTTGTGTATTTGTAAACACTTCTAGACTCATGGGACAAAATAGAAATCAAAATGGAGACATGTTTGTTTGTTTTTTTAATCTTACTTATCTTTTTAAATTTTATTTGTTACTTAGCCACAGCTGACCTTGAACTGACTATGTAGCCCAAGTTGGCCCCAAACTAGTAGCAATCCTCCTGCCCCCTCATTTCCCAAATGCTGGTATTAAGGTTTGTACCACCATGCTCTAGCTGCCTTCTTTTGTTTCTAAATATCTCGAGTGTGTGTGTGTGTGTGTGTGTGTGTGTTGGGGGGGGGGGTTATGTGCAAGGGTAAATGTGAAAGCCAAGGATCAATGTTAGGTAGTATCATTCTCTGCCTTTTATATTTTTAAGCAAGGTCTCCCACAGAATCTGGAATTCATCAATTAACTAGACCAACTGGTCAATGAGCTCCAGGGATCTATTTGTCTTCAGCATCCCTGCCCTCCATTTCCTCCCCTCTTCCCTTCAAGCACTGGGGTATGAAGCCAGTGGGGATTGCTTGCCCAGCAGAAGCTTTGCCCTCTAAGCCAACTCCTGCACAATATCTCCATTTAAAGTTCATTCTTGTAATCTCAGCACTTGAGAAAATGAGGCAGGAAGGTTACATGAGTTTGGGGCCAGCTTGAACTACAAGCTGAATTCATAGGTCAGGCTGTGCTTATCTAAACAGAGAGAGAGAGAGAGAGAGAGAGAGAGAGAGAGAGAGAGATATGCTCTGAAGCCAGGCATGGTGGTGAATCCTGTAATCTCAGCACTTGGAGGCAAGAGGCAGAAGGATCACAAGGTCAAGATCCCAAAATAGAAAATGGAGTAAAAGATGAAGTTTAAAGATGAAGTGCGAAGAAGTAGGGCAAGAAGCCATGCACGTGTTAAGAGAAAGGGTTTACTGAGCAGAGGAATAAAGAAATACTAAAGTCTTGATCAGAAGACATTTGACATGTTGAAGGTGAGTGAGCCAGGGACAAACCAGGTGACAAAGCTACTTGGAAAAGTAGGAAGGAACCAGATCCTAAAGAACACTTACTTATTGATTTAATTTTTGAGACAATGGGACCTTGAACTTATGATATCACCCAGACTAAACTCAAACAAGATACCCTGTCTCATCTTCCTAGAAGCTAGGATTCTAAACATAAGCCACAACACTTGGTTCATTTTATTTTCCTTTGAGGTAAAAGTCATATAAAATACAATTTACCATTCATGTGTGCATGTGGGTGTGTAACTCTGAGGATCAAATCCAGGACTAGTGCCCTACGGAGGCCAGAGGTCAGCATCAGAGGTCAGCATCTGGTATCCTCCTCTGACATTCTCCACCTTAGTTTTTGGGACAGGATCTCTCACCGAACCCAGAGTTCACCAATTGGGCTAGACTGGCTAGCTATCAAGCCCCAGGGATGGCCCTGACTCTACCTCCCCCTTCGAGATTACAAGGATGAACCACTACAGCCCATTTTTTTTTTCCCATGAGTACTGGGAATCATACTCAGGTCTTCATGCTAGAATGGTACTCTACTGACTAAGCCGTCTCTCCATGTTTTATTGTTTTGTTGTGGTTGCTGTTGCTTTTACAGTTTGTTTGTTTGTTTGTTTGTTTTGAGACCGAGATTCTTTGTACAGCTCTGACTGTCCTGGAACCTGCTCTGTAGACTAGGCTGGCCTCAAACTCACAGAGATCTGTCTGCCTCTGCCTCCTAAGTGCTGGGATTAAAGGTATATAACATACACACACACACACACACACACTCACTCACTACACACAAATAAATACATTTACCACTACTGAATTGTAATGCTAAATGTATTTATACACAACCAATTCCAGTTCTTCGTTATGTGTGCGTGCATGCTTATTTGTTTGTTTGTTTTTAACACTGAATTTTATGTAACCTAGATTGGTCTTAACTCACTATGTAGCCCAAGATGATCTTGAACTACTGATTCTCCTGCCTCAATTCCTCAACTGCTGGGATTGCATATGTTGTAGTCCACCACATGAAGGGGCCTGCTGCAGGGCTCATTCTAGAGCTGGTAGAGAGCAATGGGCAGAAGAGGAGGGCTGTGAATCATGGAAGCCAATAGAGCCAAACACCCAAAGGGGAAGGTTCAGGACAACAGGTCTCAGAGGAGAGAAGAGGGAAAGGGTTGAAAAGGGTAAGAGGCAAAGCTCCCCGGGAAAGGATGTCAGAGTGGCAGGCCCAGAGTGTTACCTCAGTTTTCCTGATCCTTTGGCACCAGCATGTTAATGAGAAAGAATAAACCTGAAGTGCTGGTTCACTGCAGATGGGCCCTTTGATAACGTTGGCCACTCACAGCAGAGGCTGGAAAGAGGAGCGCCAACAGCAGCCAACAGGACAAAGAAAGTTCCTGACTATCTTAAACTTTACAAGGGAAGGGTCTCAGTTTACCAGATTGGTGGAGGCAGCAGCCTCCTTACAAGGCCATAATTTAGGAAGCAGATCATATTGTCTCTCTCGACCTTGGGGCTGCTACAGGCTAGGAGTTTAGCAACTCCAGGAAGCTATTAGATAGGATGTAAAGTATGGCAGATTGCTTACAGGGGCAGCATCTGTGATCTAACATCTCCACTGTCCAAGCACTGTTTTCAAGGCCCAAGCTTTTGTCATGCCCAGAGGCATGGGTCTGCAGGCAGAACTGGGCAGGCCCACCTGCAGCCACCAGAGCTGTTGGAGTATGCATGTACAAAGTACAGAGTTTGGGTCCCTTGGGAGGGGTGGGTTTTCACCAGGATGAAACCTAGGCTAGAAGAAGGGACCTCACATCTGTAGAACAATTTGTTTGGTTGTCACTGCAATTATCACATTGGCTCCAGACAAAGCCTAGTCACAACCGAGGGCAGGATTTTAAATCACGACTTTCCTTTCTGGAGTCTCATTTAGTAATTGGTTCTGATTACAATGTTTAATGGGGAGCAATAAAGTGCTCACTATTTATATTACAATATACAGAGAAAAGGCTCAGCTAACCGGGTAACTTACAGATGATATGGAGACCTGGTATAAGGGTCAGGAAAAAGCAGGAGACTGAGAAGGTTTTGCTCATCTCTGTTTTATGGCTTCTTACTAGTGATGCCTGCTTGGCTGAATTCAGGAGAAATTGCCCTGGTCCTCATGAAAGCCCAGAACTGCGCTTCCCAGAAGCCAGACACTGAGATAAGAATTGTCATTTAATGGGATTTTCTACAGCTGGCTAAATCGTTTGCTAAGTGAGCAATTTCGACCATCCTTCCTCTATTCACTAGCAGGGAGTTAAGCTTGCTATTCCTCTAGCTTGAACCCCCACCTTTCCCAGCCTCATCCCCTCCCCAGCCTTTAGTTACAAAGATGGCCTTGGTTGAGACACAGACAGAACCAACTGTAGCAAGACTCACTGGGCCCAGCTGCAGTCAGCAGATTGTGTAGCTGTAAGAAAGTCACAGTTAGGGTTACAGCTCAGCTAATAGAGTGCTTTACCTGGCATGTAGGAGGCTCTGGTGCTCAATTCTCAGCATCCCATAAAACTGGGCACCATGGCACATACCTGGAAAGCCCAGCACTAGAAGTAGTAGCAGGAGAAATAAAATGCAAGATCATTCTTAGGCACAGAGCTTGAGGCCAGTCTAGATCATATGAGACCCTGTCAAAGGAAAAGAAGGAAAGGAAGGATTGAGGAAAGGAAGAAGAGAAAAAGAAAGTCACAGTCCTAATCCCAACCCCATACACCCAAGAGCAGAGCTCCATTGGAGGTCATGCCCATGCTCCATATGCCAGTATCTCCTGAATAGAAGCCAAAGTCCATGCCACTTCCTTGTAGCTGTCTAAGGATGTAGCTTAGTTGATAGAGTGTTTGCCTGGCATGCACAAAGCCCTGGGTTCAATCCCTGAACTTCATAGACTGGCCATGGTGTCACAAGCCCATAGTTCTAGTCTTACAGGTGGTGGGCAGCAGGATGATCGAAGCTCAAGGTCATCCTCAATTTCATAGAATGCTCTAGGCTAGCCTAGGCTAACGGGGCCCTGGTGGAAAATGAAATTCATGGCTTTCCCTAACCGGCTCCACATTGTTTTCTTGAGACAATCTCCCTCTGTAGCCAAGGCTAGCCTCACACTTGCCATGTAACCTAGTTTGTAGAGTTCTACCTGCCTCAGTCTCTAGAGTAAGATTACAGGAATGAGTTGCCATGAGAGCCTATAATACCCTCTTTTGTTTTGTTCTGGGGATGGAACCCAGAACCTCAAGCATGCTGCACAAGCTACTCTACCACTGAACTATACTCTGAGCATCTTTTAATTTTAAGACAGGCTGTCCCGCGCTACGGTCTCGCCAGCAAGAACGACGCGGCACACATAGGATCCTTCTGCAGTAAAGCTTTAATGCATCTTGAGAGGGAGAGCATAAGCTTGCCACGAGTGGAGACCCAGAACAATAGAACACCCGTCCCTTATATAGGTCACAGCGCTTGCCTGGGACATGGAGCTTCCCCATTGGCTCCCGCACATCAGGCCAGATGACGCCACGAGAGAGGCTGAGACTCTGAGGTGGAAAATTACCAGGTGCATGCGCACTAGCCTGTTTACAACTTGTCCTCGGCCGAATGTAGGCGCCATCTTGTAATGGCGGATGTGGGTGCAACTCAGGCGGCTCCCTACAACAGGCTTTTCAACAGGGGCCTTGTATTAAATCTCGAAAATCAAGGGATGTTTAGTATCCCTATAACTACTGGGTATTTGGAAGAGATGCTAGAAAAAAATGCAGGAATAATCATGGTGTTGGGGAGCCAGGTCGTCTTCTGATATATGGACTAAAGCTAGGGTAAATCAAAGACATACCTGATGAGAAAGAATTCCATTTCCCAAGATCCTCCCTCCTGGCTAGCCTATGACTCTCTATGAGTCCTCTGCTCTCTATGGATGACCACTCCTCTCCTCTCTGCCTCCTCCTCCTCCTCTTTCCTCTCTCTGCATGCCCCTCCCTGGTCCTTTATCTTTGGGATTCATGGGCTGTGTCCCAGTGAAGACAAGGATGCTCTGGTTTGAATGTTTGTCTCTTCCAAAGCTCATGAAATCTAATACTGTTGTGACATTACTGAGAGATAGGATGTTTCAGAAGTATTTAGAGGCTGAGCATAGTGTATCACATCTATAATCCCAGTACTGGGGAGGCCAAGGCAGAAAGAGTATAAGCAGAAAACATTATTATAGCTCAGATGTATGATTATTGTATTTTAAGATAATTTTATATTGTTATTATTACTATTATTATTATGTCTTGCTATGAAACACTGAATAACTTGGAATTCATTATGTAGACCAGGGTGGCCAAGAACTTTCTGTAATTCTCTTGCCTCTGTCTCTCATGTGCTGAGATTATAGGTGTGCATCACTATGCTCAGTTTTATGTAGACCTGGGACAAGCATGCTACCAACAGCAATATCCCAGACCCCAAAACTCTTAAGACAATAAAAATGTGAGTACTTTGCCACCAAACTTCAGCTCTGCCGCCTGTTGACTCTGTGATCTTGGGAACTTATCGTCCCTAGTGTTCTTATTTGTGAAATGAGCATTAGGTCATCATGAGGATTAAGCACATTACAAATATGTGTAAAGAACCTAGCCTGTTGCAAGTATTTAGCAAATGCAAACCATAAAAAAGAGTTAGAAAACAGCAGTTAAAGAAGAAACTGAGTCAGGTGGTAGTGGCTCACGTCTTTAATCCCAGCAGAGGCAGAGGAAGCAGAGGCAGCAAAGGCAAAGGCAGGTGAATCTCCAAGTTTGAAGCTAGCCTGGTCTGCAGAGTGAGTTCCAGGACAGCCAGGGCTACACAGAGAAACCCTGTCTTGGAAAAGGGAGGGTGGGGGAGAAGAAGAGGAGGAGGAGGAGAAAGGGGAAGAGGAAGAGGAGGAGGAAACAGCAGATTGAAAGAAGAACCAAAGAAAGATTCACACAAGAAAGAAAGATAGAGAGAAAGGAAGGAAGGAAGAACCAAGTGTTTGATGACAGCCTGGGCTACATAGCAAGGCACCCTCTTGGTAGGTGTGGTGATGGCAGAGCCCTGCAATGCTAGCACTTAGTACCTCAGACAAAAGTGTCAAGAGTTCAGGACAACCTTGGCCACATAGAAAGTTTAAAGTCTACCTCATCTATGGGAGACATTGTCTAAGAAAGAAAGAGGAAAGGGGGAGGAAGTGAGAGAAGAGGAAATGGGGGAAAGGGAGGGGAGAGGGAGAGAGAGAGAGGGAGGGAGAGTGAGACACAAACTCAATTTGCTACATCTGTACAGAAAGATCAAGCATTCATAGGCAAAAAAAAAAAAAAAAAAAATTCCTCCCAAATGAGCCAATAGATACAACAAAATCGTGGATAAGATGTTCAAAGCCAAAGGAAAAGACTGTAGATGGAAGGAGACTTTGAAGTTGGCCGGATGGAACAGGGAGGTGTGGACTCTGGTCCCCTCCCCTACCATGGATGATAGAAAGGATATACAGCATCCTCCTCTGGAGAAAACTGGGCAACAGAAGCAGAAGTCTGAAGAGGCACAGTAGGTGGGTTCCACCTGTGCTTTGTGGACCCTGAGCTGTCACTCACAGTGACAGGCAGGACCTGTTCCTGGTGCACAGTAAGTAAGCTGAGACTTGGAAGCTCCTCCTTGCTCCCTTAGGCCCCGCCCAGCCCACCCCTTGCCCCTGAGCTCTAGTCTCTTGGGGAACAGAACCCGATGCTCGGGGGCAGAGCATGATGCTTCTATCACTCCTCCCTCTAGTGACTCATTTCCAAGACTGGGGGTGGCAGGAAGTGCCAGGGCCCGAGAACTGCAGCCCCATCCTATCCGGCTGGCAGCTTAGAGACATCCTATACACTTCCCTCCTCCCTCCACCCCCGCCACCTCCCTCACTTCCAGCTCTGACTCTTGACATTTCTAAGTTAGAGACACCCACCTCCCCCCAAAACTCTTCTTGCCTTTCTGTTTCGTCCTCCAGAACTTCAACTGCATCCCCAAAGGACTGCAGGGTTGAATTGAAACAGCCTCATCCCAAGAGAAGCAGGCACAACACAGACCTATAGCCCTTTACTGGGGGAGGTAACTAGGTCTCGGAAGGGGAAGGCTCACGATCTAGAAAGCACTCTGGCATTTCAAAGGACAAAATTATTTTCCGACATGCTCAGCTCTTCATTTATCCCCGCATCAACTCTGTGAAGCAGACACTGTTTCGCTGGCGTGCTGAAAATGAGAAAAGTGAATGAGAACTAACTTCAAGAAAGCAAAGCTGGGGCTCAACCCACACCTTGCCTCCTACACCTAAGTTACAAGGTTCTTCTACCAGCCTTGTGACCACAGCACAATGCAGGCCCTTTTGAGCACAATCTTTGAGCAACTGTGGGTAGTCTATGACTTCAATACTGGCTTGGGGCCTGGGGGTGGGGGGGTTGGGGGGGGGATCCAACCCTAACTGCTCTCCTGCTTCAGATAGGTCCATCCCACCCTCCACTCCAGTGAGCTGGAAATGATAAGAGCTGCTCAGAGAATTTTCAGCCCCCTTAATCTTCCTATTAAACCTACAGGACAAGCAAACATCTGTGTGACTCTGGGATGCCTAGGGACTACCACCTAAAAATAGGACAGAGGGAGCACTGCTTATAGATATAGACAGTGAAAGGAAGCTGCAGACACCCATGCCTAGGGTTAGCTCTGGGTTGCAGACAGAGCTGACATCTGTCAAACCAGAAGCAGTGAGACGGCCCACATGACAGCAGAAATAATAATACCCTTGAATTACATAGCACTTGATAATTTTTCAGGCACTTCACAAACGTTCGGTCCTCTAGATGACCTCACAGAACCCAAGAAAGCAGAAAGCATCTTTTATTAGCTGCTACAACCTGCCAAAATGTACCCTAAGAGCGGGCAAGGTAATGAGCGAGTTAAGCAGACTGAAGCCTCAGTGGGTAATTGATAGTTTTTATGGCGGCTCTATCCTCCGGCTTCTTAGATGCCATTTGTTCATTGGATTGCCACATTTACATAACAGTGCAGGGCGGGAGACCCTGATAAATCTTCCCGGATGGGGATAAATACAGTGAAAATGTACTTTTGTTGACAGCAATTTGTTTTAGTACACCACTGCCCTTCAATTTTGGGAGAAAAGAGCGAGGGTATTGCTTTATGAAGGGAGGGAAGGAAGGAGGAGGAGAAGGGGAGGGACAGTGATGAGAGAGGCAGAACTAGAAGAATACGTGGAGGGCAAGACACTGAGGGAAAGGAGGCTTTAGGCAAGACAGACAGAAGCAGTGGATAGGAGGCCCACTGTCTCTGCAGCCAAGGTTCAGCAGCAGGCATGGGATGGGTATGCAGAAGCCAGGCTGGCTGCTAGAGAGAGTGAGGAAGATTCCAGGTCAGTTTTGTGCTGTTTGTTTGTTAGACAGAGCCTCACTTATGCCAGACTAGGACTCCTTATATAAGCTTAGATGAACTCAAGCCCCTGGCTCCATGGCTGAAGTGCCAGGATTGTGAGTATGCACCACCATGCGTATGCTCCACTGTGCCCAGCTAAATTCCCAGGCTGTCCAGGCTCTCATTTTTGTCCTTAGGAGAGAGTAGGAAAATAAGGAGAGCCACAAGGTTCCTTTTGAGCTCACTTTTGATGAGGTATCAAAGTCTTCTAAGGCTTGTATCCCATGACACCCTATAACCCCCTCTTCCCACAAGCCTTTATTCAGAGAATAAGTGTGTCCTTGGGCATCAGAACTGAGCTCAAAGAACCTCCAAACACAGACTTAACTGAATATATTTAATCCTGTAACCTTTTTAGTCCTCCTACCCAGTCTCTGCAGCTCAGGCTGCCTTCAAACTTACAATCCTCCTGCCTCAGCCTCTCTAGCTCTGGAATTACATACATACACCCCTATTCTCAGCAACTGTAGCTTCTCTATGGATCAAATGAGAACCTATTGATTTTCTGATCAGTATTTACAGATTGTGTCCCACACATTGTGCTATAGGGCTGGTTATACAATAGAAAACAAGTCACTTGCTTCAAAGGGTTCTCAGCCTGGACTGACAGGAACAGCCAAGGCAGAGAGGGTTTATTCTGGCTTACAGTGCCGGGATAGGATTCATCATAGTGGAGAATAACTAGAAACAGGCAGGGAAGGAATGGTGGCAGGAACAGGAGGCTGTTTGCCTTGGACCCACTCAGGAAGTGAACAGGAAGTAGGCCAGGCTATAAAACCTCAAGACCCATCCTTTCTGACC
>JADRCH010000105.1:1864505-1940996 GCA_019843965.1 Rhynchomys soricoides | reverse complement strand
GAGACAAGTGAATCCTGGCTAACCTGACTGAAATGTCAAGACCCCAGTTCAGTGAGAAACCCATTTTAAAAATTAAGGTAGAGGCTCAGGCATAGTGATGCACACCTTTAATCTGAGCACTCTGGAGGCAGAGGCAAATAAATGAGCACCTCCAGCATATCAAGACAAAAAATGAATAGTGCAAGAAGAAAAGAGATGGCAGAAAGGCATAAAACCAGCACTGTGGAAGCAGAGACAGGAGGGACCAGCCAAGCTAGCCCCATCATTGAGCTCTAGGTTTAACGTGAAAACCTATTTCAGAAAATAAACTGAAGAGGTAGCTCAGCCACTGAAAGCACTGACTGCTCTTGAGAGTTCTTGAGTCCAACTCTGACCACTCACATGGGAGCTCACGGCTGTCTTTGACTCAGCTCCAGGGGATCTGGCGCCCTCTTCTGGCCTCTGCAGGCACTAGGCACCCACATGGAGCACAGGCGTGGTTGTAGGCCATTCTGTAGGTTCAGGGAAGGAAACCCAATTCCTCTGCAAGAGCAACCTGTGCTCTTAAGCACCAGTCCACATCTCCATCCCTACGCACATGCTTTTCTATGTCTCCACATAACTGTACTCTATATCTGGGGCCTCAGTTGAGGCTCCTGAATGGAACAAATGAACACCTGAGCAATACGCAGGTTTACCTGGACCCTGGTGGGAGGTAGGAGGGGAAAACATGGAGGGTATGAAGGTTCAGGATAGTGTTGAGGTTGCTAAGCCCTCTCCTTCTCCAACCTTAGTCTCATGGTCAAAAGAAGCACACACACCAATGTCTGTTCCACTGTCTCATCTAAGCACTCTGCCACACGTCATGATTCCATCTGTATTAACTGTCTTCTGGTCCTCTTTCACTTTAGGACACTATGCCTCTCTTGGAGCACATGCTTGCTGTTTTTTTTCCCCACACCTGCTCCAGGTCTCTCACGCTTTGGCTTCCCCATATTTGATATGAAGACAGTGGGGAAAGACCATTTTGTTTCCAAAAGAACGGCTTGTGCAAGGACTTAAAGGGCCTGATACATTCTTATGAGTGACAGTGTCATGTTTAATCTAGAAAATTACATTGAACGCTGTGGGAGAGGAGCCAGGATGGCCAGGTGAAACTGTCTTTGACTGATACGTTAGTCTGGGTTGTGCTTCTTTAACACAATACCTAAGAGGGGGTAACTTATAAAGGACAGGAAGTCATTTTTTACAATTTTAGAGGCAAGATTAATGGCTAATATCAGATGAAGTCTTCTTGCTGGAGCATGCCATGGAGAGACTGCAAATGGTAAGGAAGCACGGGAGGGCTGGAGATGTAGCTCAGTCAGTATAGTATTTGCCTAGTACGTACAAAGCTAGAGTTTAGTCCCAAGCACAGATAAGCCAGGTGTGCTGGCACACCTATAATTCTAGTCTTTTATCCCAATGCTTGGAGGGTAAAAGGAAGAGGATCTGAAATTCAATGTCATCCTTGGCTACATAGTGAGTTCAAGGATGGCCTGAGCTACATGAAATCCTATCGTTTACTTTTTTTTATATTTAACTATTTTTCTTTTGGGTATGAGCGCTTTGTCTGCATGTACATGTACCATGCACAGGTAGTGCCTGCAGAAATCAGAAGAGGGCATCAGATTCCCTGGAATTGGAGTTTCAGATGGTTGTGAGGCACCATTTGGGTGCTGGGAACAAAATGGGCTGGGCATGGTGGTGGCACACACTTCTAATCCCAGCAGTCAGGAAGCAGAGGCAGATGGGTCTCTAAGAGTTTGAGGTCAGCTTGGTCTAATATAGCAGGTTCCAGACCAGCCTGAGCTACACAATGAACCTTGTCTCAAAAACAAGGATGGGGAGAGGGGTGCTGGGATGTAACTCAATAAAATGCTTGCCATCCAAGCCATGAAATGAGGATCTGAGCTCAGTCTTCAACTAGAAAGCCAGGTGTGTCGTGTGAAATAGTAATCCTAGCACTGACAACTCAGAGACACAGAGACAGGCAGATCCCTGGGACCCACTGGTCAGCCAGTCTAGCCTAATGACCAAGCTCCAGGGCCAAGTGAGAGACTGTGTCTCAAAAAACAGGCTGGATAGCTCCCGAGGAATGATGCCCAAGCTTGACCTCTGGCCTCCACACACAGAGGCAAGCCTGTGTACATGGACCTACATACACACCAATGTGCAAATATCCTAAGAAGAACAAAGAAGCATGGGAAAGGAAAAGAGCAAGAAGGAGTTAAACTCACTTTTCTAACCAGCCCACTCCAGGAATACCGAAATCCATTCCAAGTAGTCTAAGACCTAGTCACCTCTCAGTGAGCTCTACCTCCTGGTGGTGTTACACCGGGGATTGTTTCTAGCTCATGAACTTTGGGGATGACACTTGAGCCATAGCAGTGGAGGATTCTGCAGTGTGGGTTATGGAAGTCATAGAAGACTTCTGAGCGTATCAGAACAAACTCCCCTCCCCCTCAGGCCTCTTCTGTTGCATTCTGTTCTCCTTCTGCCCTGTGTGTTCTGCTCCATTTGGCTGACACCAAACTCCCAAGAACACCAACAATGTACAGTGAGGCTTCATTAGGGGATTTTTCTGCTCACATTAAGCTCATTTCAGGCTTTCAGCACCAACAGGTGAGAAAAGTGGCTCCATTAAATTATTTGCTCTGAGATACAAAAACACGGAAGAGGCAGAACCCAGTCTCTTAACCATTATGTTAAGTGACTCACGCTCCCTACCTTTTCCTAAGTCTTTTCTTTATAGAAATATCTGTAGGATGCCTTTAGGTCTGTAGGCAGAAGAGAGAGTAAGTCAGGAACTTGTCTTATTTTTAAAATTACATTATTCTGTGTGTATGTGGTGGGTGTGTGTGTGTGTGTGTGTGTGTGTGCGCGCATGGGTGCGTGCGTGCACATGTACATATGTGTCTGCACACTGGTGTGTGGAGATCAGAGGACACCCCACAAGGGAGTCGGTTCTCTCCACTATGTGGGTTCCTGGGATTAAACCCAGGTCATCAGGCTTTGCTGGCTAATGCTTTTAACTGCTGAGCCATCTTGGGGGCCCATTTTAGGATAGGGACATTCAGACATTTTTGTTTATCTTTCACAGTGCTGGGGATCAAATCCAGAAACTTGCACACAGTAGGCAAACATTTTACCAAGGAGCTAAACCCCCAGAGGGATTTTTCAGATCCTGAGAGAATACATTTAGACCAACCTTGCCTGCTGATCTGCCAAGCCGACCATCTCTTTCTTCTCTCCCCAGCCCCTGGTCTGCCGTTCACTTTAGCTCTCATGCCTTCATTTACTTCCATGGACATTGTTTACACATCTTTTGGGCTTTGTGTGATATATTGTTCCCTCCTCTAAGAGGGTGGCTATGCCTCTCTCCTTCCTCGGCTCTAACAAAAGGAGTCTAATCTCATCCTTAGCTAGCAAAACTCTCAAAGATTAGCTCATCTGGCCCTGTTTCCTACTATCTGCTTCTGTGCCTTCTCACAACCCAAAGATATACAACCACATGACCTTCCTAGAAGACGCTCAACTCTCGAAACCAGGAGCATCTCTAAAGTATCCTTGTCTTAGTCAGGGTTTCTATTCCTGCACAAACATCATGACCAAGAAGCAAGTTAGGGAGGAAAGGGTTTATTGAGCTTACACCTCCATGCTGCTGTTCATCACCAAAGGAAGTCAGGACTGGAACTCAAGCAGGACAGGAAGCAGGAGCTGATGCAGAGGCCATGGAGGGATGTAACTTACTGGCTTGCTTCCTGGCTTGCTCAGCTGGCTTTCTTATAGAGCCCAAGACTACCAGCCCAGGGATGGCACCACCCACAAGGGGCCCTCCCCCCTTGATCACTAATTGAGAAAGTGCCTTACAGCTAGATCTCATGGAGGCATTTCCTCACCTGAAGCTCCCTTCTCTGTGATAACTCCAGCTTGTGTCAAGTTGACACACAACACCACCCAGTACAATCCTCAACTCAAAAATGACCTTTCCGCCCACGGACATCGTCTCCACTCCCTAGATGATCTCCAGGATAGCTGTCCTCTGATCTGACCTCTTCTGTCTTGTAGAAAGCACCCAGAGATTGCGATGCATGGTGGCATTCACCCTTAGTTACAGCACTCAGGAAGCTGAGGCAAGCAGACCTCTGTGGGTTCAAGGACAGTATGGGCTACGTGAGTTCCAAGCCAGCCAGGGTCACACAGTAAGACCTTATCTAGAAAGGAAGGAAGGAAGGAAGGAAGGAAGGAAAAGAATGAGAGAGGCAAAGAAAGAAAGAGAATCCAGAGTAATCTAAAATTCAGTTCGTTATCAGTTCCCTTCTTAAAACTTTCCAGTTTTCCCCACTCCAGAATAGCAGAGTTTTGAGCTATTCTGCCCACCCCTACCCACTCCTCCTGCTCCCGCCTTCTAATCACACTTACGGCTGCTTCTCCTCCACAACCCCTAACACCTTTGCTCAGCTCTTTGAAACTTACTTTCTCTCTTGACCCTGCATGATACTTATTTGATCTAGAAACTTTTCCTATTTTTCCAGCTAAATTCTACTAAATCTTTATGGTGGTTCTCAGCTTAAACTCTGTGCTGGATAGTTTTATGTCAAATTGACACAGCCTGTCATGTGGAAGGAAAGAACCTCAATTAAGTAAATGCTTCCATAAGAATTGGCTATAGGCAAGCCTATAGGGAATTTTCTTAGTGATTGATGGGGGGAGGGCCTAGCCTACTGTGGGTGGTGCCATCCTTGGGTCAGTGGTCCTGGGCTCTATAAAAAAGCAGGCTGAGCAAGCCATGGGGAGCAAGCCAGTAAGCAGCACCCCTCCATGGCCTCTGTCTCAGCTCCTGTCTCCAAGTTCCTGCCCTGCTTGAGTTCCTGTCCTAACTTCCTTTGGTAATGAACAGTGCTGTGGAAGTGTAAGCTGAATCAACCCTTTCTTTCCCATCTTGCTTTTGGTCATGGTGCTTCAATACAGCAGTAGCAGCCCTAACTAAGACAAACTCCCTCCGTTAAAAAGCCTCCCAGAACTCCTAGACTAGGCAAGCCGCCCTGTTTCCTGCTATGAACAGGCTTACTCCCAGTACAATGGCGATCCTGTTTGCTAACTGCCTGTTTATTGCTCCTCTGTCTCCCACATTCAATTAGTTCAGTGGTTTTCAACCCATAAGTTGCAACCCCTGGGGGGGAGGGGGATCACTTATCAGATATCCTGCATATCAGATACTTACATGACAACTCATAACAGTAGCAAAATTACAGCTATGAAGTAGCAATGGAATAATTCAAGGTTGAAGTTCACCACAACATGAGGGACTATATTAAAGGATCATAGCATTCACACACACACACACACACAGACATGCATACGTGTATTATATTATAAAAAAGCCAAATACACATATGTATATCCCAGTTACAACTAATTTATTTATTTATTTTTATTTCATGTGCATTGGTGTTTTGCTTGCATTTATGTCTGGGGTGTGTGTGTCAGATCTAATGGAACTGTAATTATAGACAGTTGTGAACTGCCATGTAGGTGCTGGGAATTGATCCTGGGTCCTCTGGAAGAGCAAACAGCGCTCTCAATCACTGAGCCATCTCTCCAGCTCCTTGGTTTTTGTTTTTTTGAGGCAGGGTCTCTCTATATGGTCATGTCTGTCCTGGAATTTATGTAGCCCAAGCTGACCTCAAACAGAAATCTGCCTGCCTCCTCTGCCTCCAGAGTACTGGAGTTAAAGGTGTGTGCCACTACATCAGGCTCTCAACTAGTGTATTTTTAACTACAGCCCTGCATCTGGGCTATCGCCAAGGGTCTAACAGGTCACAGGAATAACTGCTGAATGGGTAAGTGGTTGCTTCTTCGTGTTCAGGATACAAATGCAGGTGCCACATAGCTTTTACCTCCAGCCTTCTCCTCTAGCCTAGTTACAGATGATTAATTGGGTTTCCTCTTTTCTATGTACTGGGATGGCGTTTTATGGTTTTATCCCCTATTGCCTTCTACAGAGCTCAGAATTCATGTTTCTGTCACTGTGTGCATGTACGTGTATTCACATGTGAATGCTGGTGCACATACACATGTGTGCATGGGGAGGCCAGACATCAGGCATCTTCCTGTATTGTTCTTCATCTCTGTTTTTTTAAGACAGAGCCTCTCATTAGACCTGCCTAGGCTGGATAAGGACCTCTAGGGCTCTACCCGTTTTGTCCCTTCTAGGGTTGGGTTTACAGATGTGTGTACCCAGGCTGCCCTGCTTTTGTCTTATGTGGGTGTTAGGGACTCCGACTCAAGTTCCCATGCTTACATGACAGGCATTTTACAAGCTGAAACACCATTCAATGGGGGTGTGTGTGTGTGTGCGTGTGTGCGTGTGTGCGCGTGCGTGTGTGTATGTATGTGTGTGTGCGTGTGTGAGCGTGCTGCGTGTGTGGTGTGTGTGTGTGCGCGTGCGTGCGTGCGTGGTGTGTGTGTGCGTGTGTGTGCGTGTGTGTGCGTGTGTGCGTGTGTGCGTGTGTGTGCGTGCGTGTGTGTGCGCGCGTGTGTGAGCGTGCGTGCGTGTGTGATGTGTGTGTGTGTGCATGCGTGTGTGTGTGCGCGCGTGTGTGAGCGTGCATGCGTGTGTGGTGTGTGTGTGCGCGCACGTGCGTGTGTGTGTGGTGTGTGTGTGTGTGCGCGCGCGTGCACGCGCGCGCATACAGGTTTCCTCGTGGGCCAGAGAGGGCATTTGATTGTCTAGAACTGGAGTAAAGGTAGCAGTGAGCCTCCCGATCAGGGCACTGGGAGTTAAACCAAGGTCTTCTGCAAGGGCAGCAAATGCTCTTAACTGCTGAACCATCGTAACAGCCCCACTCACTCAGTTGGTTTTTAATAAGTGTTTATTGAGCCGCTATTATGTGGATACAATAAGGAACAAAATTAGTCAGGGCGTGTCTTCTAACTGACATTACAGTGACATATGAATGTCCAGTGATTCTCTCAGTCCTACTGAGAAATCCCTTTCATCTCTGGAGATAGGAAGCAGGAAGCACAGGTGCTGGAGAAAGAAAATTAATTCTTGATAACCTCTGGACCTCCCCGTGTCTGGGCCCAGTTGGAACTAGCCGTCAAGCAGCAGAAGGGAGTGGGGAGAGTCCCCTGGAAAGAGTGAATCCCTGAAGACAGGCGGTGTTGGTGTGTCGGCAACTCAGTGCCATGGCCTTTTCACTTGTTTGGTAACAAGGTTTCTTCCTTGCACTGGAGAAGAGTAGAGAAATAGGTCTCTAGAGGGGAAAGCATAAAGTGATGGATGACAGAGAAAGGGGGAGGAGGAGAAAATGCAAGGAACGACAGGGAGAGGGAAGGAGACACCGCAGGGAATGTCTGCAGGGAGGTCTGGGGTCTGCAGGTGGCGGGCAGCACTAACTTCTCATTTGGGTCACTGAGTAAGGGAGCGGGGGTGGGGTGGGGTGGGGTGGGGGAGGGGAGGATTCAGTGTTGTTAAGCCCCGGAAATTCCAGTCACTCTGGCTGCATCTGACCATCCCAGGAATTCTTCGGGATTGGCCATCCCCTGAACCTAGGACATAACTCCCTGCAAACCCCTGAAAGCCAGTTCAAGAAGATAGAGTCCCTGCAGCCATCGACTTTGATCTGTATTAGAAAGATGCTTTTTTAAAAGGCTCTCTGTCCACCACCTGTTTCCTGACTGAGAGCTCAGGCCCTGCTCTCTGAGATTCCAGCCTGATAGCATCTTCATTTGCAATCATAAAGCAGAAACTTCTACCTCAAGAGCCTTCAGATGCTAACGTAGCAGCCTGCTTTCCTTACAGGGCCCTGCACGCGCCAGCAGCTTCAGCGGCTCGCTGCTGAGGCTACAGCGCCATCTGCTGCTCATCTGAGGAAAGCGGCTGAGACTGCAAAGGCCTGGGAGCCTGGGAGAAGCGGGAGACTGGCTAGGAGGCTGGCTCTGGTCCTCAAGAGAATCATGTCTTTGTTCTTGACAAATCCAGTACTGGCCCTCAGGGACAAGGCAAATGTTTTGATCATTGTCGTCAGTCATTCATCTTAGGCAAGGCAGGATGCTTATCTCCTACAAAAAGGAACTTGGAGGTTCTGAAAGGATTATCTGGATCTGTTGTTTTTCATAAAACTCCAGTGTCCTCTCAAGGTTAATTTACCCAAAGGAGTACCGGCCTGCCTTTGAAATTCTGTAGATTTCCTCAAAGTGATTCTTGTTTCTGTGCGGGTTTAAGATTACTGCAAGTTGAGTTAATTGGATGGGTAAGATAATGAATGCAAGCCTAGAAGAATCAGACCTTTGGAAAAAAATAACGAGCTTGTTCTTGCTGAATTGACACAGATTCTCGGCAGCTTTCTTAATACGTGTTATTCCTGTTTCAGCCTCTCCCCAGAGAGAGTTGTGAGCTCCAGTGCTCTGAGGGCCACATAGTTGAAGAGATGGTTAGTTTGAAGATTTATTATTATTATTATTATTGTTATTAATTACTATTATTGATAGTGATGATGGTGATGGTGATGGTGATAACATGTGCCATGTTAAATATTTGGAGATTGGGCTGGAGAGATGGCTCAGAGGTTAAGAGCACCAACTGATCTTCCAGAGGTCCCAAGTTCAATTCCCAGCAACCACACGGTGGCTCACAACCATCTGTAATGGGATCTGATGCCCTCTTCTGGTGTGTCTGAAGACAGCTACAGTGTACTCACATAAAATAAATAAATAAACATTTAAAAATATTTGGAGATCAGAGAACGACTTTTAGGAGTCAGTTCTCCCCTTCCACCATAGGTTATAGGTTCCAGAAATCACTTTTACTCACTGTGCTATCTCCTGAAGAGGTTTTACCCACCAATGCCTGCCCTTGAGGAATGGTCTATAGACCAGCCTCTACAACAATCTCTAGTGATCCCCCTTTTCTGATTCTCAGGCATTGGTAGTCCCCTTCCACCTGGTGCCAGGATTTATCTGTACGGCCAGTGGCACATGGCAGGAGTAATCCTGTTTAATTTCCAGGATTAGGTTATAAAAGACTCTTGGTTTCTTCTTGGTCATTTCTCTTGGTCTTGTTGATCACTGATACTGGAGAAGCCAGTTGCTATGTAGTAATCAGCCTTAAGGTCAGCAGCCATGTGCACGACCTTAGAAACAGAACCCCCCAGCCCTGGACAAGATTACATCAGATCTGGGGTTGGGGGTTTAGCTCAGTGATAGAGCAATTACCTCGCACACACAAAGTCCTGGGTGTGGTCCTCAGTTCCAGGGGAAGAGAGAAAATTACAAGATTACTGTCCAATGACCCTCTGCAGGCCTAATGGGTGACCTTAAGCCACCTCACCTCCCACCTCTCAGAAACTTCTGAGACAAACACTTGCATTTGTTATTTTAAGCTCTTAAAGTGTTGGGATAATTTGTTTTGTAGCAACATAACAGACCTGCCATATGGCATTTTTATTATATCATCTTACTATATCATCTTGATACCTTATAAATCTAGCTGAAGTCAATCCCCACAGTCTCTCTGGCCTCAGCTCCTGATACCGGGCTGCCTCTCTAGCTCAGTCTCACCCTTGGCTCAGCTCTACCTCCAGCTGTTTGAATTAGTTTGTCTTTCCTTTTCAGAGACAGGGTGTGAGTCTGGCTGGCTTTGAACTCCTACTGAAGTTGAGAGTGGCCCTGAACTCTTGATTCTCCTGTCTCTCCCTCCCATATGCTGGGATCACGAGTACGAGCTACCACACCTGCTTTGTGTAGTGTAGCAGATGAAACTCAGGCTAACACAGGTCAGGCAGGCACTGCTGGCCGAGCCCCAGTCCCAGCCCCAGCCTCAGCCCCAGCCCCTATAGGTCTTTTCTCAAATGCTACTTTCCCAGAACAGCTTTTCCTTGTTTTATTTTAAATTTTATGTTAAATTTTATTTCCTTTTTGTTTTATGTGGGTAGGACTTTTGGCTGCATGTATGTCTGGTCATCACATGCTTGCCTGTTGACCTCAAAGGTCAGAATATGGTATCAGACCCTTGGAACTAACTGCTTGTCAGATAATCCTCTGGTGCAAGGAAATGAAATGGGGACCTCGGCAAGAGCAACAAATAATTGTAGCCACTGAACCATCTCTCTGCCCCTAGAGTAGCTGTTCTTGATCCTGCCCTGTCCTTTTAAAGCTACATTTTAGGTATTTGTGTGAGTGTAGTAGGCACAGGAATGGCAAAGTACACTTGTGGAAGTCAAAAGACAACTGTGGAGTTAGTTTTCTCCTCCAACCATGTACGAGCCCCTTTACCCATTGTGCCATCTCACTGGCCCTTCCTCTCTATTTTTTTAAAGATCTATCTATCTATTATGTATACAGCGTTCTGCCTGCATGTTTGCCTGCAGGCCAGAAGAGGGCACCAGATCTCATGGTTGTGATCCACCACGTGGTTTATGGGACTTGAACTCAGGACCTCTGGAAGAGCAGCCAGTGCTCTTAACCTCAGAGCCATCTCTCCAGCCCCTTTGTCCCCTTCCTAAGTTACAACCGCCATGTCCTATTCTATTCTTCAGTTTATTTCTATTCTAGCTCTTATAACTACAGAGTATACAATATAAAGGGATAATACATATATTTTATGTGTATGTTACTTCTGTTCCCACACATACGCTAACTAGAATGAAAGCTTCACAAAGACAAGAATTTGCATTTTCATTGATGTTTATTATTGCTCTCTTTCTAGTATATGGAATAGTGTCAAAACATAGTGGATTTATCATACATCTTTAGTTAACTAGGAAGAAATGGGATGTCAAGTTCACCAGTTTATAATATGTTTTCTAGTTCTCATATAATATATAGATCAGATCCCATATTATGATAGGGCTTGGTTACATATCTTTAAATTCATTTCAAGGTAATTCAGACAGACTAAGACTATAAATAACTTTGAGCTGGCCATTGTGATGATGCAGGCAGTAGCTGAGGCAAGAAGCTCATGAGTTTGAGGCCTCCGAGTAGAGACATAGTAAGACTCCTATCTCAACACACACACACACACACACACACACCACCACCACCACCACCAACAACAACAACAACAACATCAACAACAACAACAACAACAACAAAAGAATACCTGCCTCTACTGCTTGTTGGCTAATTATGGACTACTGATCAGGTATGTAAACTCCCTGGTCCTCAGCATTACTCATCCATAAAATGGGACTAATACAAATTCTCTCTCTCCTGTTGTAGGGTAGTTGTAGTGACCAAATTAGGAAATAAATGTGGTAGCATTTAAGAAAAAATCTAGAGGGCTGGGGAGATGGCTCAGCGGTTAAGAGCACCCACTGCTCTTTTAGAGGACCTGAGTTCAATTCCCAGCACCCACATGGGGTCTCACAGCCATCTGTAATAGAGTCTGATGCCCTCTTCTGGTGTGTCTGAAGAGAACAATGGTATACTCATATCATATACATAAAATAAATCTTTTAAACAAGAAGAAAAGAAAAGAAAAATCTAGAGCTGGGAATGTAGAGTATTTTACCTAGTGTGAATGGAGCACTGGGTTTGATCACCAAGGATACACAAAACTAAGTATTGTGGTGCACAACTGTGATCCCAGCACTTGGGAGGTAGGGACAGGTGAATGGCCTGGTCTGAATGGGGGGGGGGGAGACAAAGGGGGAGCGAAGGACGGTGACAACAGGAAAAGGAGAAGGTAGGAAGGAAGGAGGAGTGCTGTTGAGAGAAGTCTAACCTTTAGGTCCTTTCCCTGTCATTTGTAGAACAAAGGAAACTAAACTTTCCCCAGGACGGGGCACACAGGAGAGGATCCTGGGATCCATGGCTGCCAATCACCCTTGAGTGTAGCCTCTGCCAACTCCAGCAGGGGAACCAAATCAGTAGCAGCTACAAAACAACAAAACAGCTGGGACCCACACACCTTTAATCCCAGCAATCAGGACACAGAGGCAAGCAGGTCTCTGTGTGTTCTAGGCCAGCCTGATCTACAAAGTGAGTTGCAGACCAGTCAGGGCTACATAGTGAGACATTGTTTCAAAAACAAAAAATTGAACTTAGCTAAAAATTAAATTTGGTCTTTCCGAGTCTTGTTTATTTCGCTTACATGATTGCCAGTTCTGTCCTGTTTTATTATGAATATCATTAATTTCATTACTCTTTATAGTGGAATAAAGTCCATTACACAATATGTGCTACATTCTCCTGATCCACTCATCTGTGGCTAGTTCCATATACTGGCTATTGAGAACAGTGCAGCAATAAGCATGGATTCATAAGGATCTCTATGGTATGCTGACTTACTATAGAATTCTTCAGGCTTATGTCCCAGGAGTGATACAGCAGGCTCATGTAGTAGATCTGTTTTTATATTTGGGGAACCTTCCATACTAGGTTCCACAGTGGTGACTCACATTCCACCAGCATTTGTTGTTCTTTTCAAAACCACTTTAATGTGCATTTTCCTGATGGCTAAGGTTGTTGAACATTTTCTCAAATATTTATTGGCCCTTTACATTTCTTCCTTTAAGAATTGTCATTTTGGGTATTGTTCTTCCTCAGGAGCTGTCCACTTTTTTGTTTGCGACAAAGTCTCTCACTGGCCTGAGACTTGATGATTAGTCTAAAGTGGCTGGCCTGAAAACCCTAAAAACCATCTCTGCTGGGATTACAAGAGCATGCTGCACCTGTGGTAGCATCTGCATTGTCCCACACATTTACTTTACTGCCTGAGCACTCTTCCCCACCCAGACTCTTATTTTATTTGATTGGTTTTTCAAGACAAGTTTTTCAAGACAGGATTTTTCTGTGTAGTCCTGACTGTCCTGGAACTCACTCTGTAGACCAAGCTGACCACAAACTCACAGAGATCTGCCTGCCTCTGCCTTCTGAGTGGTGGGATTAAAGGTGTGTGATACCTCACATTGTTCAGATTCACCTTTTTTAAATTAAAAAGAAAATTAAGTTGTGCACAAGAGGTCACTAGTACTCTTTAGGCTGAGACAAAAATATTGCTGTAAGTCTGAGGCCAGCCTGAGCTACACAATGACTTCTTGGACAACCTGAGCTTCAGAGTGACCAACCCCCATCCTCACCCCTGTTTGAAAAAAGCATTTTAAGTAAGAAGAGGTTAAACTATTTAAAAAAAAAAAATTGCATCTTGGTACATTGATCAGGATAGCTCCAAATTCTGGGTTCAAGCAATCCTCCTGCCTCAGCATGTTCCATAACTGTTACTAGAGGTACATGCTGCCATGCTCAGATACTATTCCTAATTTATAAGTGAGGGGACTGAGGCTCAGAGGTCACTTATATCAGAATCAAACTAATTTGTGAGTGGGGTCATCAGAATCAAACCTGTATCTGACTGCGGATCCTGAGTTCTCTCTACCCAGGGGACTAGGATATGCCACACAAGGCCTGGTGCTTTCTTACCTGTTTGGGTAACAGGCTTATTTCCTAATAAACATGCCAGGCCTCGGGCTGTTTTCACATCCCCATTTATATCAGAATTAGAAAGGTACAAATATATCCCCACCAGCTTCCCCATGACCAAATCTAAATCAAGCTGTAACTCCATAACAGCAAGGACTCCATCTTTCCAGTCACTCCTCCTGGTGCCTAGCACAGGGCCTACTGCATGTCGAATGAATAATGAAGTCAGAAACAGACTCCACAACGTGAGATGAGACAATCTGTGATGAGCTCAAGAGTGAACCTGAAGCTGGGACAAATATTTAAAAGGGCATCATTTAGTTTGAGGAAAAAGCAAAGCAAAGGGGAGATAGCCAGGAGGGAATGAGAGGTGCAAGATAAGAGAACTCAGCACAAACACCCAAGATGAAAATAGCCTCCCAGCACGGTCCTCTTGAAATTACTTTCTATATTGGAGCCTAAGTGACAAGTGAGATCGCCTCTGTAATTTCCCATGTGTTCAGCTTAATGAATTTCTGGCAAATGGTTTCAGGATTGGAAGGCCAATTTGGACAGTGTGGGGGTGGGGGTGGTGAGAAAATGAGGGGTATGAAAATAGACTGAGTCTAGCAAGCAAATGAAGGGGCGATGGGAGGCATGTGAAGGGGGAGCCAAGTCCTAGAGCTTGCTCAACCGAGTTCCTTACATGACACAGAAAGAGCTGGAAGAGCCTAAGTCCCAGGCTGCCTTGTGACTTTTTTGGATTTTGTTTTGTTTGTTCTTTGAGACACGGTTTCTCTGTGTAACAAGTGTTGGCTGTCCTTGATTTTGTAGACCAGGCTGGCCTTGAGCTCACAGAGATCAGTATGCCTTTGCCTGGGATCAAAGGCTACCTTGTGACTATGGTTAGCACCTCACTGCCTTTTTATTTAAAAAGCTGTATTTGTTTATATAGAGTTCATTGCCATAATAATTTAATTTTAAACATTGGAGAGAGTAAAGATGCATTGGTTCCTTTAAGTCCCACATGGTTTGTATGTAGTAGGTACATCACACATGTTGAATGGAGACATCCTAAGATGCTGAGTTAGGGAGCGGAAGGATTGGAACGAATGAAAATCTTCCAATCTGCAGTGCTGCTGGACCACATGCCTTATGTTTTCCCAGAGACTGAGGAAGAAATGCTGAAAAGCAACAAGACACATAGAAAAAAGTCCTTTCTAGTCCTTAAAATTGGCAAAAACAAAACAAAACCCAACAACAACAAAACACACACACACACACCCCAAAAAGAAACATTAGCAGCCCATAAACATAAACATAAACATAAACAAGCGGGACTACAGATTTTTCCCGTCCCCAAGTATTCTTTTTTTTTTTTCAAATGTATTTTTATTTGTTCGGGTTTTTTGACTTTGTGTCTGTGACTCACATGCCTCAGAGGCCAGAGTAGGGCAGCAGATCCCCTCAGACTGTAGCTGAACTGCTATGTGGGTGCTGAAAATGCTCTTCCAGGGTCTTCTGGAAGAGCAGCCACTGCTCTTAACTTCTGGGCCATCTCTCCAGGCCCTCCGTATTCTTTTCATTGTTATTTTAACATCTTTACTGAGATATAATTCATATACCAGATTATCCACTCATTTAACATATACAGTGGTACACACCCATAATTCCAGAAGCTATTGTAGAATGATCACCAAGAGTTCAAGGTCAGCTTGAGCTACATAGTAAATGTGAGGTTAGGCTAAACTATATAGTGAGACAATGTGGAAAGAAAGGAAGGGAGGGAGGGAGGGAGGGAGGGAGGGAGGGAGGGAGGTGGTAGTGGGACATGTCTTTAATTCCAGCACGTGGGAGACATGCAGATCTCTGGGTTCAAGGCCAGCATGGTCTACATAGGGAATTACAGGACAGCCAGGGCTACACAAAGAAACCTTGTCTTGAAAAACGAAAACAAAGAAGGGAAGGAAGAAAGGAAGGAAGGAAGGAAGGAAGGAAGGAAGGGGGAGGGTCAGAGAAATGCTGAACAGTTAGGAATCCTTCCTGCTCTTCTAGAGGACCTGAGTTCCATTCCCAGCATCCTTTAATCCCAGCACTCAGGAGGAAGAGACCAGTGGATCTTTATCACATCAAGGTGAATGTTGTGAACACAGGTGCCACTGAACTTGGCTGCTAGACTGTTCTCCAAAGTAGCATACCATTTTACATCATTACATCACTACCAGAAGCACAGGAGGGTTGGTTTTTTAAAAAGATTTATTTATTATATTTTTAAAGATTTATTTATTTTACTTACATGAGTACACTGTAGCTGTCTTCAGACACACCAGAAGAGGGCATCGGATCCCATCACAGATGGTTGTGAGCCACCGTGTGGTTGCTGGGAATTGAATTTAGGACCTCTGGAAGGACAGTCAGTGCTCTTAACCACTGAACCATCTCTCCAGCCCTAACACAGGAGGGTTTAATCTCTCTGCATTCTTGCCAATCTAACTATGCGTTTGAGAAATAACGAGGGCAACACAGAACCCCTATCTAACTTGGGTAGCTATTATTTATTTACCAGCAAGTGTAATACAGAGATGAAAAAAGAGTCTCCTGTAAACACTTAGGATCAATGAGAGAGAATCTGCCATCTCTAGAACTCTCCCTGCCATGCCAGCTGCTAAAACCTATATATGTAATATATGATATTCCCTACTAGACTGTAGGCATTGGGCAAACAGGGATCTCTATCTCTCTGACACTATCTGCATCTGTTGAATGGCTAGCTGAACAAATTATTTAGTATTTTTCTACTGATGGTCCCTGTTGAGGTAGAAAAGGAAAAGAATAGTCTGAATGGCAAAGGGGACCAAGGAAGAAACAAGAACGAGTGGGTCAAGAGAAGAGAAAGGGAAGACGAGGAGGAAGCAAGAAGCTCAGGGGCTGGCCCCTCCAGGCTGGACTTCTGTTCTACGGACCATCATCCTTCACTTGCTACCTACCACATTGTTGGTCTGGAAATGATCCTTCTTGGGCTACATAATGAGTTCGTGGCTCAGCTGAGCTACATAGTCAGGTCTTAAAGATCGGGGATTTAATTTTCAGCACTGTGGAAAAGAGAAATGTTTATTGTTTATTCTATTATTATCTCTACAGGCTTGTCTCTGAGGGTATGAGAGACAAAAATATGGGAAATCGCTGCTAATACAGATAACAACAAAAGACCTACATATACATAAAGCAACCATTTCCATGACTTAAAAGGATGTATTTTGTTTGATTGATTTTATATTTTTTGAGTCAGAGTTTTATGTGTAGCCCTGTCTATCCTGGAACTAGCTCTGCAGACCAGGCTAGCCTTGAACTCACACAGCTCTATATACTCTTTTTTTTTTCTTTTTCTTTTTCTTTTTCAGTATAGAATAGAGTTTATTCAGGGCATGGGGAGGGGAGTTAAGAGGGTAGTAGAGGCAGAGAAAGGCAGAGAGAGGGAGAGAAAGAGAGGGAGGGAGGGGCCGGCCATGAGCACGTAGAGAAGGAGGAGGGAAGGGATGAGAGGACAGAGCAGGAGCAGGAAGGCAAGAGCAAGAGCCTAATTTCATTTTCACACTCTGTCTCTGAGCGGAACACAATCCGAGGCAGAGAGAGGGAGAAAGTGGAGAAGTAGAGGCCGGCCATGACCATGAGCACGTGGAGAGAGGGGGAAGGGAAGGGAATGGACAAGGGAGAGCAAGGGAGCAAGAGAGCAAGAGGAGATCTATCTACTCTTGAGTGCTGGGGTTAAAGAAGTGTGCCACCACCAGTCGGCAGGATGTGCTTTTTAAAAGGCCAACTATGAAGGATTTTTTTTTACTATGAAAATAAATCATAATCCAGATTTTCCTCCATAGGACACTAAATGGCCCATCCCTAAAAAGAAGTTGACTACCTTTCTACTATGACATTAGAACAGGGCTCACCACACAGCCATATTCACAATGACTTTACTTTCTTTTACACAATTCTTGCCTTCTGCTTCTGCCTAGACTAAGTTGTGAATACAACTGACACCAGGTGATTGGTCTCTTCCCCCCAAAGGCCCTCACATCTCCCTATGTTTAATTACTTCCCACTTCCTGTCTGAAGTCACTCATACACACGTACACACACACTCTCCCCTCATCTTTCCCTCTTAAGAGCTCTGCAGGTAATCCTGCCTTCTCTACTTTGTGGGTTTGGAAGGGAAGACAGTAAAATACATGAAGTGTCCATGTACTTCCTCCTTTAGCAGAGCTCTGCAGGACAGTTACCCAGCCAATCTGTCTGGTTCAACAGGTCTCATAACCCTCCGTTTACAAGCACACTGTGACAGCTGGATGCTGCATTGATTATGGCAGAGCCCCTGCCTTCCAGTCCAGCACTGACCATGTGACCTTTTAAATTACTGTATTTATGTAAGATTTTCCCTAGCCAGGGGCAGTATCCAAGTCCATCAAACCTGGGGAAGGGGACTGGGGACTGCTATTTCTCTGGTAGTTTTTTGGCTCCATATCCTAGGGTCTTGTCGGAATTAACTTGGAGCATCACGTGTTTTCAAATGGATATGCTAGGGCTGTGATGAACAAGACACCCCCTCCCTTTTACTATGAAGGAACTGAGAAAATAGATAATAAATCATGATGGCAGAGGCCAAGGACAGTGGCTGATTCCAGGAGGCTTGCCTGACCGTTGTTGACAGGCGTAATAATCAACAGAGATGCTAGGAAAGAATAGGTTGGGAATCTGACATCAAAATTTGAAGGAGTTACAAAATAGATTCAGGAATTACGATTGGTGGGCCTTGCTCCTCTGGGCCCTGGCCAGCATCATCAACAGGACAGACGCATAATCGCTACAGGGTAAAGGGAAACGTTAGTGTTTAAAAGAAATCCTGGTAACAGAGAAGTGTGTATTCAGACCAAAGATATGGCCTTCTTTATCTGACTGTGCCACTGGAGCAGCCCAAACCTGGCAGAGAAAGTCAGTTAGCTGCTGCCACTCAGTTAAGGATTTCAATGAAGGACATCAGGGATGTGGTCTGCAGGGTTAGACTACATCATTGACCGAACTAATCTAATGATTAGTTCATTAGATTAATGAACATCTAGGAAAGATCTAGAGCACATGACCAAGCGACCTTCGTGTGGGGGAGTTCCGTTAACCAAATATCAACGCAGATGATGAAAGCCAGAAAGATCTGCACCTGAAGGCATGAAAAGCGTGGGCTAGATCTGCAGAAACCGCAACCTCTAGCACTAGGTAGGCAGCCGGCCTGGCTCCCATTAGGACACAAGGGGCTCTGAATTTAGCAGCTGCAAACCCAGGGCTCATATACTTAAGGAACCAGATGGGAGCCCAGGAAATGTATGTAACCTTTGTGCAGAGACTTTCCTATCCTCAAACCCTGGTCAGTTCAAACGGACCTCGCAGGCCTCCCTCGTTTCTAGTCCCGCCTTTCTTGGGCGGGACTCATCGCCCCGCCCTGCAACCGCCCCAGGGCGGGGCTCTTGCCGGTTTCCGGCTTCCCTTTCCACCGCGGTCTCTGCCCAGGCTGCTGTGTCCTGCGGAGCTCCGAGCACGTGCAGGTGAGAGAGGTCTCAAGAAGCAATGATTGTGGATGTTTTACTGGCCCAGGGGAGAAGCGTGGTGAGAAGGCTTCTGCCTGGGCAGGGAAAGAAACTGGGGTTGGTTTCTACTACCTTCGGCCTTGGAGATCATCTTGAAGGGACTAGCCCGAAGAATCGCCGCCAATGAGGTGCGGTCTCTATCCAGCTAGGAAAGCACCTGGAATCCGGCTCAGTTTAGCATTTACGGAACCCCGGACAGGGACCGAGAAAGGTTTGTGAGGAACACGTGTCCGCGGAGAACCAGATCTGCTTCAGCCCACGCCCTGAAGGGGCTTTTAGACCTAAACAATGAGGCCTGTATTCGTTTTCCTGTTCTTTTAAATTGGTTGGAATTGGTTAGATGTGAAGTTTGGGCTTGGATAACTTTCCCTTAGATATGTTAAAAAATGGTATGTGAATCGCCAGCCATTGAGGTCCTTAGCGCAAGTTCCCTCACACTTAATACATCTACATTCAATTACTATTCGCAGCGTTAACTTTTAATTGTCGTTAAAAAATGTCCTGTATTCTATCCTGCTCTCTAGACTTAGCACACTGGGTAACTTCCGATCCTTCTCACCCCCCACTATTTTTACTAAGGTGGCATTTTGTTACTGAGTGTACACTGTATATTATATATCCTGTGGGGGTTTTGCTAAGTTTGGCTTTTTGAGACGTGGGGTCTCAACGTGCAGGATGGCTGGTTCTGGGGGCAGCCTTAATGCCTTAGCTTCCTACATACTAAGATTCCGGGGATCAGCCACCAGATCGGTGCACTGTGATCCATTCTACCTGATGTACAGGGGTACTGTCTACTGCTGTTCTACGGATGAGAACTCCAGGTAGTGGACTTTGTTAATGGAATGGTTGTTTGGGGGCAGAGCTGTGGAGTTTCTCTACTATTGTATCTTTGACTTAGCTCAACAAAGTGAAGGGGGTTTGAGGGCCGGACATTTTTTTTATAAATTTAATTGCACAGGTGTTGACTGCTGGCTGACTCTAATCCTGGGATGTTTTGATTTCATAGTGCCCAGCTGCCGATTTGAGGAGATGCCTGCCCTGGTAAGTACAGTTCAGCTAGTTCCCTTTTGCCCCAGCGGTAGGCAGCTACCTAGGTTTCCTTGTACCTAGGCACGTGTTACAGTGCTGGGAGAACAGCAGCCAATAGCTGGTTGGCATTCTGGGCCTGGTTCATGCCAACTGTGTTAACTACACCAGGATGTCAGCACAGTTGCTTACCACGAAGAGAAGAGCAAGTTTACAGGAAGAAACCAAAATCCAGGTCTGTTGACTTGGAGGTTACTTAAATCACAACTTGGAGATGGAACTGAATAAAAGCCAGTGAGGGGTATAAATAGGAAAAAAAATCCAGATTTAGTGCCTATGAATAGTCAGAAGTGGGCCTGAGGCAGTGGAGGGAGTTACTGGTCTGCACTCTCACCAAAGTACATTGGTTCCTCTCCACAATAATAAAAGCTAAATCACGATCCCCTTTAGTGAACTCCCTGTTGGGAATATTGAGTCTGGTGTTGTAGTGTACAGGATCTCTTCAGATTGTCTGGGCAACCTAGATGTCCAATCTCAAAAATTATTAGTATTCTGCTCTCTAGCTTGTCAATAAATTTATGCATATTGATCATGGGGTTCTGGTAACGACCTTAGGTCTAACAGTACTGTGCGAACAGTTAGGTTTCCTTTGTTATCAGAATGCTGATTTTCTAATAAATGCCTCAATTTTAGGCAAGCAGTGATTACACAAATGAATCTGGTTATTATCTAATAGAGCCAACATAGTTACTGCTTTTGTGAAAACATCCTGGTTTCCACAGGAAAACACAACCTTAATGTACCTCACCCATATCCTGAAGGGTTGGTGGCATCCTCTGATCCAACACCCATGTCCCTCCTTTTTCTCTTCCCTGTGGACATGGGTCCTTACTAGGCTGCCTTAGCACCTACCTCCATGACCCAGTAGGACACCCCTGAACTTGAATGGATGCTCAGGGATACTTGTAGCCGAGCTACGCACAGGCTACCTTAATCAATTTCCAGAAGTCTTTCTTACCCTACCCCCTGAATGTTTTTTGGAAGGAACCATGAAAGAAGACCATTTGCCAGGCCCACCAAGCACCCCAGTTGAGCATTCCTGTCAGTGGCCTCCACATTGCTCATGTTCATCACTGCCCTCCCATTTACAGCAGTATGTAACGCCTAAGCTACCTAGACACACACACACACACACACACACACACACACACCCCTTTAACCAGTCTGAAAACAAATCTATCGCAGTTCTGACAGGAACCATACTGCCCAGTCCTAACCCTCTGCCACTCCATCTACCCGTTCTTGGATTCATGCCCATAATTACTTTGTTACTACTACTCTTAAATAGCAGCACCAGCTTGGCCCTGAAAATACCCTCCAGATAGGCCACTGAGCCTGCCTTACCTTTGGGAGGTCGCTCTGGTGCACGAGTGTTAACATAACTTTCCAGGTATCTACTCTTGCCTTCCCCTTCCCTCAAATTCTTACTCCTCCCCTGACATGGATCCCACTTCTAGCAATTTAGAATAAATTCACTGACTAAACAACTCAGATCAATTCCCCAGCTGCTGTTGCCCTGTACCCAAAATAAAACTGTCCCCTATCTTTGCTCTTCCTGATCCATCTCAGGGAAGATGTGGGCAACAGCAAGTTATCAGAGTTTCCTATTAATTCACCCCTTACAAGGACTCAGTTGAGCCTTGAATGCTTTGTGTGGAATTTGGGCAAGTGTTGATGGTGAAGACTTATGTAAATGGTCTTCCGACTAGTGGTGATCAGAGGGTGGTAACTGGAAGGCAGAGTTTAATGGGATGTGAATTATATTTTTTGTGTGTGTGGAAGGGAGTTTTGGACAACCTCTAAGAGTCATTTCTGTTTCAAACATGTGGGACCCAGGGAAGGGCTGAGCTGGTTATTTACAATTTTAAGTATATAGTGCATTGTTGAGGTACTATGACTTGCTAAAGCTTGCTTGTGCTTTTTTAGGATGACTTGAAAGTAGGGTGGTCTTCGCCAGGCTAAAAGAGGTAATGATCCACAATGGTGCATGTGTGGTTCTCAGGTAAGTGTCTCTATTCTAGCATTGACTGCTTCCTCTGCCTGTGGACTGCTTGGTGTACATCAGGAAACAAATAGGGCAGTTACTGTAAAATTTTGGCATTTTTGTTTGAAAGTAGCATAAAATATTTTTGTGTCTGGCTTTCCAACTATGGAATGATTTGTAGGAATATTATTTGTTTTAGAAGAAAAAAATGTGTCTTCTGTTCACTGCTAAGAGTCTAAGCTTAGTCCCTGCCAAATGGCAGAGACCATCGGATAAAGCTGAAAGCATAGAAAGTACTTCTATGCTTTCTGTATTCGTGTCTGCTACCTGGGGTGGTCCTGGGGTACATGAAATGGGAAAGGGAGATTTTTCCGAAGCAGCCCAGCAGTTGTCAGCTATCCAGGCTGGGGTGCCTGTGATTGTGTTACACTGTTGGAAGAGTAAACGCTGCTTTATTAAGGGTTGGCCCAGCACTGTTTTGGTGTCTGGTGCTGAGTACCTTCAGGCAGTGTATTGCATCCCTGAGAGTGGAATGATTCCTTGTGGAGTTGGTCCTGGTCTAGGTGCAAACAATTTTCATGTTAAAAGAAAAAGGGAGTGGGACTGGGACATAGCTGTGCGCATATAGGACACTTGCCTCACATGCACTAGGCCCTGTACCTTACTGACAGCATGTCACCTTCTCCTTAAATTCTAGATCTGAATGAGATCTGCCTCCATCAGGACTTCAGGTTTCTGACAACACCGTGTTTTGAGTAATGTATGTGGTCTCTGTAATGTAGAGGTTCTTCAGTTCAGATGGGGAAAGTTAAGTTTGCTTTAGAGGGTTACAGAACTGATGTAAGTCCAGAGAATGCTTGTAAAGTCCAGCTGTGCTTTGGCAGATGAGGCAGTGAGGGAGCTCACACTCATGGCCTCTGAGTTATATCTCCAGCTATAATTTTTAGAGGGACTAGAGGATGTCTGTGTACTACATGTGGCTGGCTACTTGCTAATTAAAAAAAGTAAGTGGTTTTCAGACATCTATTTGGGTGGTAGCCATCTTAGGAAGTTTAGGATATTGCTTTCTAAAAACAAAGATTTATAAAATTCCTATAATGCCCAGATAGTAAATATTGTTACTATTGCCTTTGGTTTGCAACCATGTTGCTTCTGTGTGTGAAAAGCAATGTATCAGCAAATGAACATGGTTATATTCTAATAAAAACTGATGAACACTGACATTGGCGTTTCATTGGCATTTTCATAGTCTACATTCCCAAATATTTGAAAGCTTAAAATTTTCCCAAAGGACATTGACAAAGAGATAGCAGAATAGGCTTAGAACATTTCTGACCTTTGAAGTTTAGGCCTTGAGGCTTGACCTGCATTAGCACAGTATCAGTGTATCTTCACACCTTTTTACAGTTCTCCTGGGTCAGCCTTCCAAATTCTAGATTCAAGAACCAGTCACCAAGCTTTTATTGGTATTCCTTGTCGTAGAAGACTAAGGTGACTAAATTATCCTGAAGAAACAGAATCATCCTTATTTCTTATCCCTGGGTTTCTATGGCTTCCATCATAGTGGTTCTCTCAGTTTGTAGGGAGCTTAAAAGGTGAAATTTAAACATGTATATGATATATGCCTCTGAAGGGCAGAGGAGGACTTTTAATCCCCTGGAATGGGTGCTGAGAACTTGGTGCTCCTGAGGACCAGCAGAGTTAACCACTGAGCCATCCGTCCAGATCCAACACTGTTGTTGAGATAGGTCCTCAGGTATGGTTGGCCTCATACTCAAACTGCCTCCACCCCTGAGTGCTGGAACAATAGGTGAGGACCACCACATTTGGCAGATCCTGCAGCCTCTGTCTCCTGAGCCATGGGATTACAGATGCCACATCTGGTTGATCACAGTTTTGGTCTGGTATAACCAAGACTGGCCTTAAACTTAATACAGAACAGTAACCTTACTGTGTCTTGAAAGCATTCTGGTACCTGCAAGTACCACCATGCCCTTCCTGTAGCAATTTTAATTTTGTATCTACATTTTGAGTATGGCAATGCATATGCTACTCAGGCTAGTAGGAATCAGGGCAACACTGGGAGTCCTGGGAATCCGCTAAGTTGGCACGAGGCAACTTTACCCATTAAGCCTTCTACAGAAATTTGGGTCTTTGACTGTTCCAGTTGCCTTCCTGGCCACAAATAGATTTACCCGCAGCATAGTTTCCTGTGATCTTGAAAGGATAATACTGTGGCTATTAATGCATGGATTCACTGGTCTAGGTGGGTTCAATGCCATAAATACTGCAATTAAAGTAATTTAATAGGGTTTTCTAATTGATAAGTGGAGTAAATTAGTACTAATCCCAGTTGTCCTTTAGGTCCTGGTAAATTGAAGTTAAATCATTAAAGCATTCAAAACAACTTACAATGTTTTGTTTTATTTTGTGGGGGTAAAGTTGGTGAGACATCAGTTAAAAGGCCTGGTTGCTCTTCCAGGAGACCCAGTGTTCAATGCCAAACATCCACGGGGTGGTTCACAACCATCTTTAACTTCAGACCCAGGGGGCTTCTGTGGTACACAGGCAAAATAACAATTCAGATGAAAATAAAAGCTTTATAATTGACATTTGTTTTATGAGTATGAGCTTTTTCCTGCATGTATCTATGTCCTCTTTGTTCCTGGTGCCCATGAGATCAAGAGGACAGTAGGTGCCCTAGAACTGGAGATAAAAATGGTTTATAAGCCAGTGTGTGTGCTCAGAACTGAACCCAGGTACTGAACAAGGGAAACAAGTAGTGTCAAATTGCTCTGAACAAGTTTTATGTCCCACATCTATATAAGGAACATGTGAAGAATGAGTAGGTGCTGCCAAGTGACATTTTTCTTGAAATGTTGGACCAGGTCTCAAGTTACAGTTAGAAAAACAAAACCCAGAGGGATAAATTCTAGAGATCCCAATGGGACACACAAAAAAAGCCTCTCTGCCCCTAGGAATTTACACAGGGGAAAGGACAGGTAAGAGCAACTAATTAAGGACTTGAGAAGAGTGGAAATGACTCTTGAGACTTGTGAATAGCTCCCATAAATGGAGCTGTGGAGAACTCTTAGGAGAACAATTTCACTGAGCTAATGAACCTAATACTTGAGATTTTTACCTAGCAACATTCTTGCCCTATCTACTAAAGGAATGCCTACAATCAGTTTGCTAAATCATGTTTTTCAATTAGTTGTTACCCTACTTTCAAGTTATCCTGAAAAGGAAATCAAGCAAACATTAGCAATTCATTGTACAGAAGTAACATCAACACTCCTCAGTGACAGGTTTCTGGGCTAGGATCTCTCCATTAGCAGCCAAGGATACACAAAGTGAGACCTCATTAAGAGGTTTCTGTCTGGGCAATTTTCCCAGCCTTTGGAGGTGAAGGCACAATGACCAGAAGTTTGCTACACATTCTTGTGTGTTGAGTGTGCTCCACTTTACCTGGTAATTGGTGAGCTGTTCAACCTGACTGCTCTTACAGAGGCCTGTTGGCTAGCATTTTTATAACTCTTCATGGAGAGTTGCTGGAGATTGAACACGGGGCCATGTACTTGCCTAGCCACAAAAGTACACCTGCTCTTTAATCACTTAAAGGTATTGGATGCTTTATTATTATTATTTGGTTTTTCGAGACAGGGTTTCTCTTTGTAGCCCTGGCTGTCCTGGAGTACACTCTGTAGGCCAGGCTGGCCTGGAACTCAGGCGTGTGCCACCACTGCCCGCCTGGATGCTTTAAAGGTTATGTTAATGATAGAAATTTCCTGTGGGCGTGTGGATGCAGAACTGGAGGATGCTCCCTGGGACTTTGAGAACCACCTCTTCAAGGCGTTTGGAAACTGAACTTTGGTCCTACAAAAGCACCAGACACTTAATTGCCAGTCTCTCACCACCTAAGCTGCTGCTTTGTGTTTTTGAGTAAGAGGCTCTTGCCATATAGCCAAGTACTGCAGTTACACCCATGGGAAGCCAGCCTCTGCATCCAGTTTAATCTGCTTATTGTAAGATAACGCACAATTTTTCCCCATTGTTGGGAAATTGAACCCAGGACCACTTTAAGGCAATGGATAAAGCTATTAGACTCCTAACTCCATGGGGGGAAGACCATTACTGTTTGTGGCCAAATTCATGGTAGATTAAAGATAAGAGAAAAGTTATTGTGACTTGTGATATGGTCTCTAGCCAAAACTCACCTCTGTTTTGGTATGTAGTACCCGTGAACCTCCAGCCTTTACAGGCCTACAGACAGTGCCCAAATTATGTTGAGGACTGAACCTTAACACAAGGCTTCAAGTAACCTACCAGATGTGCTTTTGTCAAATCTGACAGTCATTATTGAATTGGAGACTTGATTCAGTCATAGGGCCCTTGTTTTATGAGGTGCTGGGCTCAATCCCCTGCACTAGGAAAATGGAATATACTGATCTTCCTTGTAACATAAGTCTCTGTGTTTAATCTGCAGTGCCCAAAAATATATTGGTAGTTCGCTTAACTATATTTATCAGATAAATATGGCATGGGTGTGATTTTTTTTTTATAAGGCAGGTTTAACCCAAACTGTTCTCAATTGGGGTTGCAGACATGAGCCACCCAAATGCATTAATGCATTTTCTCTTACATAGATGCATGCTTTTTTTCCTGGTTAGAAAGCCTTATTACCAGGTCAGGTCCTGAGCCTTCCTCTCTTTTTTTAAAGCTTGGCATTGGAAAATCTCATCATATATCTGTACCAAACTGGTCACCTAGACCTTTAAAAGTCTTAGCAGTTTTTCCGGCTTTGAGGCTTCATTCTTACCATCCCTAGTGGAGGCCACACCACCAAAGCCCAAATTAGAGTTCTTGATTTGTCCTGGCTCATAGCCTGGCCCTCTAAAGCCAGATGCCTGCCTCATCAGAGGATGATCTTCCCAACTTTGTATCCCCAAACTGCTATACTGTACTTTATGAGTACAATCTTTAAAATCTTTGTCTTTGTGAGAAGTCTCCCAGGACCTGCAATTTATCTTCTACTTCACTACAGATCTTCAATAAATACTTTAAAATGTTTGACTTCTTTAAAATCACAAGATGCCGATAAGAGTTCAGCAAACATTTGGTAAAGTGTATTGTGACTTGAAATTTGACAGGGAGATCTTGATATTTCAGTGACCCTTGAGTCTTGTTATCACTTGAAACCCTGTGATCTTGGTTAAAACTTTCTTTATTCCTGTCCTCCGACACAGAATTTAACTCACTCCACATATTGTCAGAAAAACTAAAATCATTTGATTAACACCTTTGTCCTCCTACAAAACTTTACATTTCAGCTCTATTATAATGATTTCTTTAGAGACATTTCTATTAGTAACTTCTACTGCAGATTGTATCCTTTTTCCAGCCTCTCCTTACCTAAGATATTCTCTGTGCCAATTGTATTGAATAGCTATGGCTCCTGTCATAGTAAAATAAGCTTACTTCAACTCTGATTTCTGTTGCTACACATTCCTCATTGAATGGGCCCATTTCCCTTCAATCTATTCAGCATCTATTAGAATCAAGTTGCTAAATTTTATTTTTAGTCTTGTTCTTGCTAATCATTGTGGTTTTCCAAGTATTCCTTCACTTTTGCTCACTATTTATGGAGAATACTATGCTATGTAGCAACAACTTCCTAGTTTCTCCTTCAGCCTCCTGAGCAGAAATTTCAGGCATATGCCCGTTCCTTGTAATGCTCCTTAACAACATGGTCCTAGAGTTCGCTTCTAAAACTTACCTCTTCTCTTTGCCCTTACTCTATTCACAGTGGAAGCAGAATATGGTTCTGCATGCTTTGTGTTTTGTGGATTTTTAATGTTAATCACTATATCTAATTCATCTTGGGCGTCGATTGATTTACCTATCTTCGTTGCATTTGCAACCTCCGGGAGAATGGCTTTAATGCAATTTCGTGACGTCGACCTCTAAAACCACTAGTTTTACCCCTGATCTTCCATTGCTTTTTCATTCTTCAGATTATTCATCTAAGTTTATGCACATTTCTGTTTCAATTACCTGCACGTAGCTTCAGCTCCGTGAGGACAAAAATTTTGTAATGGTTGACTTTTTTTCTGAGGCACTGACGAAATCAGAAATTGGGGTAAAGTGCTAATTGAGAGGCTGAGCCTTGCATCTTTTCACCTGTCAAAATGAACTGATTATGTGTAAGTAGCATTGCCACCTCACAGAAAACTGTCCATAACCAATCTATACAGGAAGATTCTCTACCTTCCAATTCTAATTCTGTCTTGGAAGGCAGCCTGCTGGGCTTTACGTTATCTCAAAACGGAAGAATTGTGGACTTCATAAGATCTGGGACCAGCATCTTAGCTCCTAGACACAGTGACAAGCCCTTAGCACTTACAAACGAAAACTCTGATTAAACAACTAAAACTTGAGTTCCTTCTGGCAAGTGTCCTCACCCGATAAATGGGTGAGTATAGAGTCCCGCCTAGCGCTGCTAACTCATAAATTTGCAGCATTAAGTAGATGTTGAGATGCAAAGCGTCTTTTTTTTTTTGTTTGTTTTTGTTTTTTCGAGACAGGGTTTTGTAGACCAGGCTGGCCTCGAACTCAGAAATCCGCCTGCCTCTGCCTCCCGAGTGCTGGGATTAAAAGCGTGCGCCACCACTGCCTGGCTGCAAAGCGGTTTTTAGAGAGGTACCCGAACCTGTGGACGAGCTGGTGCCACTTTCCCGCCTTCGCGGGAAGCGAGAGAGCCTTCCTAGGCCTTGGTGAACAAGGCGGGCCGCGTGTGTCAGGTGCCCACCCCGCTCAGGGGGAGGGGCTTAGCGCATGCCGAACTAGAACTGGGGCGGGGGTGGGAACTGGCGCTCTCGCGAGATTAAGCTCTCGTTCTGTCGCCACCTCTTGCCAGCGCCGTTGCTGCGGGGGATTGTGGGAGCCTCCGCGTCCCGCTCGCTGAGAGAGGTATCTCTCCTTTTCCCTCTCCCTTCCCCTCAGGTAGGCGTGAAGCGGGTAAGAGTCCGGGCGGGTGGCTGGGGGCTCTCTGCGTTTGCTCAGAGCGGGACGGCCGCCGTGGCTGAGGCTGTAGGGAGCTGGCACGCCGCTCCCGCTGCCTCCGGCTCGCCCGTTCTGCCTCCTCCGGCGCTGCGTATGTGAGCCGCCCGAGCGGCGGCCGCCATGTTAGGAGTGCAGTGGCGGCGCAGCCTACCTCCTCGGGCGGCGGAGGTGAGCGATTGTAGTGGAAGGTACGCAGCCAGGCAGCGGCCCGGGATGCTGCGGGAGAGTCGGGGGTCCAGGGGTCCGCTTGTCCGCCGAGCGTCCTGCGCCCTAGACTCGCAGTGGGCGGGGGCGGGACGAGCCCGTTACACGCGGGCCGTGGCGCTTAGGAGGAGGGAGGAGCGTTCGAGGCCTGAGGGACCGACGGAGCGTCCACTGGGGCCTGCCATTTGAGGAGGATAGTTAAAGCTAAGAAAACGTCCGTGGGAGCGCAGGTCCCTTATAGTGCGTTTGCTGTTTTTCCTCTGAAAACGTACCCAAAATGGAGGATTTCGTAGGATTTGAAAAGCTTGCGTGTTTTGACCAACGTTTCTTTCTCCGGCGTCAATAACCTCTCCATCCCTCACCTATCTCCTTGTGTTGCCCCATTCCCAAGACTCCCGCGTCCCTCGCCTGCGCGCGATTTTAGCCAGAGATCTGGAACAATTCCACCCCACCCCCACCCCCACCCCCACCCCCCGCAGTTGCGTAAAAATGGCCGAAAATGAAACGTTAACGCTTGGATTTTGAATTGCGTCTTTGGTAAAGCTTTTTGCATGCTAGGATATTTGTTTATTTAATCAGTTCCCACACATTTCTTTTCTCTATCAAAATAGTCCAGGTTCCTCTGGTCAGGATCGTGTGTTGTGGGACCTTCCGGTTTTCAGACAAAGGGTTTGGAGGGCCGTGGTGTAGTCCTTCAATCTTTTTTTCACTCCTAGTGCTGGGCCATGCTTTTGTATTTTCTTTTACCGTAGGTGTTTGTCCTTTAGGCGCGTTTCCTGTTCTGTGACTCTGTCTTGTGGAATAGCCCCTTCTGTGGAATATTTCTGTATTGTATAGGTTACAATTATTCGTCTAGACGTTTCTAGAACGTCTAGATGTGATTCGGAAATTTCTAGTCTTTCTAGAGCTCTGAAATTTCGTGTCGCTGATTTCATAGGAAGTGTTTATGGGACTTTTGTGTTGATACTGCGTGCTGCATATTTAAATGGACTTACTTGTCAGTCGGTCCAACATGTTTCGCTCAGGTAAATTTAGACTATGCGAGCAAAAATTAATTCTATCCATAAGTGTTGAAAAGCTTCTTTAAAGCTCCTAATTGTTGGGCGTAGTGACGCATACCTGTAATAGCTTCACTCAGGAGAACTAGGCAGGAGAATTGCTATGACTTCGGGGTCAGTCTGGGTAACATCAAGATTGTCCCAAAACATTGTCTTACTAGCAGTTAAGTCACTCTAAGCATTAATGTAGATTTCTTTTTGAGACAGCTGGAGGCTGTTTTTTGAGAAGCTCCTTTCTAAACCTCCCTAGAGCTGAATTACCTACAGGTTTGTGCCACCACGCCCAGCCCAGTTATCTTTATAACTTTTGAACATTAGTATTTTACTAGTAGGGAGGAGAAAGTATTTTACTGGAAAAAACCCCAAGGTTTCCTTTGCTCTTAAGTGTTTTTACAAACTCAAATGTCACCGAAGTACTTCGAGATTAATTTGGTTGGTTACATAATCCTTTAAAAAGATAGCTTTTACCCAACAGGTTTTGCACTGAGTTTCTTTTAAGTTTACATTTCTAGGCACTTCACAAGTATTTAGTTCATACTTCCTACCCATAGAAGTAGCTTTCCCTTATTCATCATTTATAGACAGCTTTTATATAGCATTTTAAACATGACCTGATTTGAAACTATTAACTTTTTACCTGATGCTTTTAAACTAAGTAATAGTACAAGGCGACAAGTGAAAATTTAAAAGCAGAAATGCAGTTATCTTACATAATTGTAGAAGTACCATGATTCATATAAACGCTGTGGTAGAAGAGGGGTTTTTTTTGTTTTTGCAGACAGGCTTTCTCTAGAACTCGATGTGTAGACCAGTCTGGCTTCGAACTTACAAGAGATTCACCTTCTGTGCTGCTTCCTGAGCACTGAAGTTAAAGATGTTCACTACCATGCCCAGCCTGAGAATTTAAGTCTTAATTTTATAATGACAGTGCTACCAGTATGGTCCTTAATAAGTAGTCCTAAAATGAAAAGGTTGTACTTAAAGGAATTTATCCTAACAGATTGTGTTTGGTAAACATTAATAATGGCGGGTTTTAAGCATGATATTTTAATGGTGGAATTGAGTGGTTTCACTCCCATTCAGTTATGAACAAAGGCTCAGGGCTTGTTGGTAGGCACATCCAATTTGACTTTGAAAACTTCAGTTTGTGGGAGAGGATCTGTCTTATTTGGAAATGGAAATCTGAACAGCTACTTTTAAATAACATTTTAAGAGGAGGGTAGTATTAGGAAGCAGTTATACTTACATCATTACATGGAAAGTCAGTATTACTTATGTCAAGTTTGATTTATTGAAGAAATGTGTTAAAAAAAAAAAATACACCCAAAAATCTTGTCTCTGAAGATTGATAACTAGGGTTGATTTCTTGCCTGGTAATTTTTTTTTGAAATTTGGAAGATTTGGAAGTTACATTTACTATTTGTTTGGTGTGTGTGTGTGTGTGTGTGTGTGTGTGTGTGTTGGATCATGATCTTGGCACCAGGCTGGTCTCCTGCTTTTCCTGCTTGTCTCCCAAGTGCTAAGACAGCAGGTTTGTGCCACTAAACAAGCCTGCATTTACTTTTGTAATATGGAAAAATGAGTATGTAGGTATATAAGAATTAAGATAGAAGTAGACTAGCTTCTAACAAACTTTGGAAAGTGGAATATTAGGAGATGACAAAAATCTAGTACTTGTTAATAAGATCGGATATCAGACAATAGTGTTAGATGTCCTTGGTTATCTGATCAGATATATTCTCTTTGTTCTAAAATTCTTTTTTTGTTTTTATTTTTGAAACTAGGTCTCATTGTGTAGATCAGGCTGGCCTCAGTCTTAGAGATTGACTGCTGCTGCTGCTGCTTCCCCAACACTGGGATTAAAGGCATGCAACACCACACCCAGCTGTTCTGAAATAATAAACTTTGTGTGGAGAACTATAAATAACTAAAGTAGAACAGAAAAAAACTACAATGGAGAAATTTTAGATGTGTAGTCTATAAGGGATTTAATTGGTTTGGGACTTTTGAATTTAACTATACAGAAGTTTATTTATTTCAAGTATTTAAGACTATTTGGGATGAAATGCATAGGATGACACATATCCCCTCCACCACCCCTCAAGTCCAGTTAAAGTACTTCATTTATTCAGTCAGGAGCACATATTAGAAAGTACAATGTTTCTGTTTTGTATTTGAAACAGGGTCTTGCTATGTAACTTCTTGGGTTTGGGTTTGTGCAGGAGCAAATGCAGGCTCACATGTATGGACCTCTTGTTTGAGATAGAATTATACTCCACCCCACTCTGCTTTGTACTCCAAGCTAGCTGCCAACTTTTAGGATCTCCTCTCTGACTCCCATGTCCTGTAGAAGTGGTGGGATTGGGCTGGAGAGATGGCTCAGAGGTTAAGAACACTGACTGCTCTTTCGAAGGTCATGAGTTCAAATCCCAGCAACCACATGGTGGCTTACAACCATCCGTAATGAGATCTGATGCCCTCTTATGGTGTGTCTGAACACAGCTACAGTGTATTTACATGTAATAAATAAATAAATCTTAAAAAAAAAAAAAAGTGGGATTACAGATATTCATCCTATGCATTTGACTTGTCTTCATGCTTGCACACCAAACAGTTTTACTCATTAAGTCATTGATGACCCTGTGCAATTATCTTCTCCAAGGTTTAATGAGTGAGATTTTTTTAAAAAATTATTTTTATAATTTTAAGGGTTGATTCTAGGACCTTATACATTAAGTGCTCTACCAGTGAACTACATCCCAGCCTCCAAATGAATTTTTTTTTTTAAAATGTGTGTATATTTGTGCAGCGAATATGTGCCTGATGCCCACAGAGGGCAGGTATTCCTTGAAACTGAAGTCACCCATGGTTGTGAGCCACCATGTGGGCACTGGGAATTGATCCTCTGAAAGAGTAACCTGTGCTCTTTATTGGCTAAGCCATATCTCCAGCCCCACCAAATGAAACTTTTAAAGGATAATTGTCAACCCTATCCTTGAACATGAATCTTAACACTGGTCTAAAAATCTTCCCCTTGGGTTTGGAGTGTACAGCTCTGTAGTAGAGTATCTGCTTATCACGTATGAGACCCTTGGTTTGAAACTCAGGAACCTGGTGAAAAATATTCGAAAGTCCTAATCTTATAAATAAATATACCTGTAATCTAAAGCTTCTGTCTGCAGCCTTTAAAAATGATGTTGATTTGAGATTAATAATGAATTATCTATGCCATCTGCTGGTAATGACATATTTATTGTTATTGTTATTTAAACATATTTAGTATTTTAGTGTCAATGAGATGGCACAATGGGTAGAGGTACTAGTGTGATGACCTGAATTTGATCCTGGAGTCCACAGTGTTGCAGAAGATAATTGACTAATTTTAATGTATGAGTGTTTTGCCCCCATGTTTACAGAGGCCAGTGTTTCAGATACCCTGGAACTGGAGATACAGATAGTTTAATAAGCTCTTATGTGGGTGCTGGGAGTTAAATTCAGGTCTTCTGCTGAGACATCTCTCACTCAACCTCTTACTTAGAATTGCCTTGGGAGTTATGCACTGACTTCTATACATGTAATGTGGCATATGCATGTCTGCCCTCATGGCACATACCCCAAAGCAGAAAAATCTAAAAGTTTCTTGCCTTTGCCATCCTTTTGCATGGCTCAGAAGGAGAAAATAATAAAAGGATTGAGGGTTTGTAGCTCTTTATAGATTTTTTTTTTTTTTTTTTTTGGTGAACGTGAGATTAAAGAGTTTAATGCATAATGAATGATATTTTTACCTACATGTTTCTATTGTTTGGTTATGTCTTAAACCACCACTTGTGGTTAAATCACCATCAAATTAGTTGACTTCTCTAGTCGTTTTAATTTGTTCTGTGTTGCTTTAGTTTTAGAGACTTGTCTTGCTATGTCACCATGACTGGCTTGGTACCCACTCTGTAGCTCAAGTTGATCTAGAAATGTGTTTTTAAGAAGCGATTATTTTATATAATTGAGAACATAACTCAAGATGTGACAATAATAGATACCTTTTAACAGTTTTTAAAGTGTATGAAGAAACGGTGTCAGACAATGCCAGGTGTCTTCAGGAATGCCATACATCTTCTTGAGACCAGGTCTCAATTGGCCTGACATCACCCATTAGACAACAGTGGTTAGCCAAGCAAGACCCCTGTCTCTGACTCAGTGCAGAGATTATAAACTCCAACTACTATGCCCCAGCCTTTAAACTTTACTTCAGGGGATTAAACTCAGGTTGTTGTGTTTGCAGGGCAAGCACTTTCTTGTCTGAACAGTCAACCTAGACCTAGTATTCTTTTTAATTAAAAAAAGTCCAATAAAGAATATTTAATATTCAAGGAGGGGAGTTGTATTGTTACATGAAATAAATCAGTGGTTGTCAATGTATATTTTAATAAATTGATCGAAATTTTGATAATTTGAGCTAATTTGCTTTTAAGGACCCCACGTAGTAGAAGGAGAATACTAATTTCTGAAAGCTATCCTTATGTTCACTACACACATAAAATAAAAATATTTTTGTTGTTTCATTTTGAGACAGGGTCTTACTATGTAGCTCTAAAAGACCAAGATTGTCCTGCCTTTGTATTTCAAGTATAAAGTAAATTGATTTTCATATTGTAGTAACTTGCATTTATTCATTTATTTTTGTGTGTGTGGTGCTGACAGTTGAACTCAAGACTTCTCAAATGTGCTAGGCAAGCAGGTAGTCCACTGAACTATTCCCCTCCCATCCTACTACCTAAAGTGACATTATATGTAGGTCATTTTGGTAAGTTTTGTTTGTTTGCTTCCCAGATTTTAGAGGGTAGGGATGCTTTGTGTTTGGAAAGTGGAAGATTGTGCACTCATGGATGGACATTTAGAATTTATAGGTAAATTGTATTTTGACAGTACATTCATAAGTTAGTTCTCAGAATAGAGCCCAGGCAGCCTCAAACTCTCTTTGTAGCTGAAAATAACCTTTGCTTGTGATCTTCCTGCCTCTGTCAGTGCTCTGGAAGTAGAAGCAAGAGCATCTTAAATTTGAAGTCAAGCTTCAAATGAAGACATTAAGCTAGGATCAATTGAGTGACATATAGGTAGGTGTTGAAGGTTAAGCCCACTCTACTCACTGGGTAACATCTCAAGCTTTAAGCTCCCTAATTTTAAAAAACAAATTTTGTTTACTTATAATTGGGGATAAGAACATGCTGCAGTGAGGATGTGGAACAGCAAGTGCCACAAGAAAATTCTGTGGGGTCGCTCCCAAACCTTTCTATCTGTTCCAGAGATCATACTTGTATAACTGGTCTTTCTAGGCCTTTACCCTCTGAGCTATCTAAATGATTCCCAGCCCTTGAACTTTTAATAAGTATTTCAGTATTATGCTAACTTTACTAATGAAGCAGGTCCTATGGAAATGAGCCTTTAAAAAATGGCTTGTATATCGGAGGTTCATTGACTAAAAGTACTAGTGGCACCATTTTCATATTTTCTGAGCAGTGCTTTTCATGCCTGATTTCTCTTCTTTGCTCTATAACACACTTGTAAGTTTTTCTAAAGCCAGGTTCCAATATGTCTTAGAATGTGTGTATGGAACTCTGTAGCCTCAAACACAGTACTCCTACTGCCTCAGCTTAATTGCCGAGTTTATATTTATGAGCACTACTGCTGGCCTAGGATGGGAGTGTGGGTTGTGGCGATTTATTTGGTGTGTATCAGTTAAAAATCCAACCTAAGTTCTTTTTTGAGTAATACTACTTCAGTATTGTTCTTAGCTGCATTTTGAAATTAAGTGTTAAAAGTAATAAAGAAGTGGTTCTTGTGGAATTGCACCTGTCATAGGATTTATATTGTTTGTCCTCCCTTTTCTGAGTTTTTCTAACATCCATTTTCTGTTTTGTCTTTTACCTTAACTTGGTTTTCCAGATCCACTGTTTTCATGTAAAGTACAAGAATGTAATTGATGTCTCTGTAACTTAATGATAGTTTCCTTAAAAGATGGTCTTTTTTTATGCACAACAAAATACTATTACAGCAATTTTTTTTCAAAAGACGGGCTTTTGAACAATAAAAGGCTTTGACTGTAACATGAAAGTCAAAGCTGTGATAAATATTAACCCTAATGTTTAAAAACTTTTATTTTGAAAATGGCTTTTAAGTGTATATAAAATGTAGACATTAATACTAATGTATATAGTATTTCAGCCTGCTGTCCTGTGTGGCATTTTAAAGATACTATTTAAAAAACTTTCATCCACTGTTCACTAACTCTTCTCTTCATTAATCTTAACTCAAAGCTTAAGTAGATTACATAAGTGGATCTTGTCTAGAACAAGTTTCCTTGGTGTCTTTTCTCAAATTCATCTTTCTTGGTGTACAAAAACATCTGTAATTCCAGCTACCGCTGATAGCATTTGTGTCTTACTTTATTACATCTATTTTGTTTTAATCTGGTCCAAATCTTTCTTACCTGTAACTTTTTTTTTTCTTCCTCTGCCTCTGTGTTCGTCCAATATATCCTTCCTTTAATCTATCATTGATGGAATTGATCCTATAGTTCACTTTTTAACTATTGGGTATTTTCTAGGTTTTAGTATAATAAATTTTATTAAACTACCAGTGCTTAGGTATATGGCTAATCAAACATAAAACTGAAAAAGCAATGCATCATAGTAGAAGTCTGTGGCAAATTGGTCAGATTTATCTTGTATGTGATTGTGATTATAAAATTGTCCTACAGAAAGCATGGTTGTGTTGTATCTTTTAACTAATGCTTTATGGGAATCTCATGTTAATACTTTGCATATCCTTATAAGAGTTTTGAGATATAGTGCAACAGATTTAATAAAATAAGTTTCATCCAGAAACACATCTTGAAGGATCATAATCAGAGTTAAAAGGTTTCAAGCTACTGGGCTATTCTTGTGAAGAGTTTGCAGAAATCTGTTAACAAGATCTTCGATTTCATTTATAAGCTTTGAACTCTAGAGATGTTATAGACTTGAACATTAAATGAACAATAATAGGTGCTAACTTGGGATGTTTTCCTTCTTTAAAATCACCTGTATTTCCTATATCTGGGTTTTTTTTCTTGGTAGGTCTGTTTCTATACTGACCAAAATTGTTCTCCTTACCTTATAAGAGTAGGTATCAAATAAGCACTGCCTGGTATAGGATAGTAAGAAGGCAGTTAGTTGTGTGGCTTAAATTTGGGCAGAAATCCTTAAATTTGTAGGAAATTGCTTATTTTTCTTATTCACATCTGTCTTCACCTCAAGTTATTTTTGCTGCATGAAGGTCTCAACTATTACTTGATCTTAGATCTTACATCAGATGCTTGACCCCTAAGCTTCATTTACTTGTGATTTTACTTGGTTCTTTCTGAGAGTAATAATAGGTCTCATTTTCTAAAGCAGAATATGACTGGTTCATCTTTGACTTGCTGACCTTGAATTTTTTTTTTTTTAATTTTGATTTTTATTTTTATTTTTTTATTTTTTTTAGTCTTCTAGAACTTCAGCATCGTATGATAGAGTATATTTTTATTCTTCTAAAAGAAGAAGCCCCTCACTGCAATTTTGATGCACCCAAACATCTCGCCCTTGGATTTAAATGTTTTTAAGCCCAATTTGAAATTCTCTTTGTTAAATTTCAGCATGAAAAGCTACTTTTTAAATATCTATATGCAGGCTCTGCATATATCCAGAATCTGTTTAAGATATGTAATGAATTCCTTGTAAGTTTGAGATCTTAAGTGGTTTTTTTAAATCAACATGATGCATAATTTTTTTCTTTAAAAAAAAAAAAACGGCATCTACTTAAAGGGATTTATGACTAAAACTGCTTATTTTTCTACAGAGTTGTCTGCTGGTTCTCAGCTTGAAGAAGATTCTACAGTCCTTATTGATCCTTTTTCTTGGCGTTACCATTTTTGAAGCAAAGTTAACCTAGCTTTCTAGTTTGAGCTTTCTTTTTGGCCATCTTTTAAAACCTTCTGTTTTTTGTTTTTGTTTTTTTTTTTTTTAATCTATAAAATAGACAAGAGATAGTTCTACAATGTCCAAGTCATTCCAGCAGTCATCTCTCGGTAGGGATTCACAGGGTCATGGGCGTGACCTGTCTGCGGCAGGAATAGGCCTTCTTGCTGCTGCTACCCAGTCTTTAAGTATGCCAGCATCTCTTGGAAGGATGAACCAGGGTACTGCACGCCTTGCTAGTTTAATGAATCTTGGAATGAGTTCTTCATTGAATCAACAAGGAGCTCATAGTGCACTGTCTTCTGCTAGTACTTCTTCCCATAATTTGCAGTCTATATTTAACATTGGAAGTAGAGGTCCACTCCCTTTGTCTTCTCAACACCGTGGAGATACAGACCAGGCCAGTAATATTTTGGCCAGCTTTGGTCTGTCTGCTAGAGACTTAGATGAACTGAGTCGTTACCCAGAGGACAAGATTACTCCTGAGAACTTGCCCCAAATTCTTCTACAGCTTAAAAGGAGGAGAACTGAAGAAGGCCCTACATTGAGTTATGGTAGAGATGGCAGATCTGCTACACGGGAGCCACCATACAGAGTACCTAGGGATGATTGGGAAGAAAAAAGGCACTTTAGAAGAGATAGTTTTGATGATCGTGGTCCTAGTCTCAACCCAGTGCTTGATTATGACCATGGAAGTCGTTCTCAAGAATCTGGTTATTATGACAGAATGGATTATGAAGATGACAGATTAAGAGATGGAGAAAGGTGTAGGGATGATTCTTTTTTTGGTGAGACCTCGCATAACTATCATAAATTTGACAGTGAGTATGAGAGAATGGGACGTGGTCCTGGCCCCTTACAAGAGAGATCTCTCTTTGAGAAAAAGAGGGGCGCTCCTCCAAGTAGCAATATTGAAGACTTCCATGGATTCTTACCGAAGGGTTATCCCCATCTGTGCTCTATATGTGATTTGCCAGTTCATTCTAATAAGGTGAGTTAAAGCAACAGATGCTTCTAATTTCTTTTACATTGTAGTGCCTATTCTGTATTTATCTATATCTTTTACTCTAATTCTGTAGTCTGATGACATTGAGTTGATCAAGAATTGTTATACTTTTGAGAACACTTTATTTGGAAGATAATTGTTTTTGAGCAATATAAACCAGGGCTTTACATTAATAATACAATCTACCTAGAATGCTTCTTGCCACAAAGCTGTCATCTACTGGAATTATCTTGGTGGGTTTTTGTTTGTTTGTTTTGTTTTGTTCTGGGGAGGTTGGCATCAGTATGTTCTTCTTAATCATATTTAAGCAGGCTTTTTTCTCCCCCAGTCTGCTTTGTTGAATTGTTTTAAACATTTTTTCCCCCCTGAAGTCTATGTGCTTTCCATTTAGGATGCTAGATTTCAGCTTTCCATCTGTCTTGATTGCTGATTTATATGTAGTCAAATATATTCTTATACAATTCTCTTTTTTCCTTATCTGTGGCTACAGGGAAAGAGTTAATGTAGAGCCCTGGTGGTGTGTGTTTCAGTATGTTTCATATTTTAGATTAGTTCATTCTTCCGTTTTTAATTTCCCTTTAGCACAAACTCTCATACTATGACTGAAAAATTTCATCATTTTTTTCTCTGTTTCCACAACTTCCTTAAACATACTTCAAAGCTCACTTTTTATTATCCCATATTTATTGCATCTGTCCCTTTAGAGATTCTGATAAATCATTGACTACATTATTCTGCTCTGTGTTCTTTGTTTAAAAAAATTCTTTTTCTGATTTAGGCCTATTGTACTTCTGGTATAGTCATTTGTGGGGGAAAAAGGAAACCTAATTCTCCTTTAATTATCACACCTGGCAAAATGGAAACCATTTCAAAATGCTGTTTTAAATATGTTGTCCTTCTCTTTCAACTTTTTCAGTGTTACTCATTCTCATGGGGATTTAAAATCTATTTTTCAGTATATTGCAGTTGACTTAAAGTCAATGGTGCCGCTGCAGCGCCCCACTAGCTTGTTCTGTAATCTATGACCGTCCATTTTTCCCCCATGTGCTTTGTAGTAACCTGCCTAACTGGAATAAGTGCTACCATGAAATTTATTTTATGGTTACTGTTACAGGGTTTTTCTTTACAGCAACATCTGGGACATTTTCTTTTCATATCACTTTCTTTTAACTTTATTTTTTAGTGTTTGACTCTTTTTTTTTTTTTTTTAAATCCACCAAACCCTGTTGACTTTTTTTGTTGTTTTATTCTCTTTTCTGTGATTAGATCTCAGCATTTTATCTTTTAATCTTTTATCTTATATTGAATAAATTACCATACATGCCAAATTTAGATTTGTAGATTTTTTTAAGAAGTGGAGCTGCTGGGCGTGGTGGCTCATGCCTGTAATCCCAGCAGTGGGGAGGCAGAGACAGGTGGATCTCAAGACCACCAGCCTGATCTCCAGGCCAGCTAGGACTATATAATGAGACCCTTTCTCAACAAAGAAATAGAATCTGGAGCTCTACGAGCCAGCAAATCTTACTTGTTAAACATTTTTATTTTCCCCAATTTTTTAGATACACTAAATATGCCATGGTTTTGCTCTGTGCTAAACTTTAAGATTTAGTCTAGTGTAAATTAAAACAATGAAAAAAGGTCCATTAAATTTGATTGACTTCTATGTTACTTAACCTTTTTCTTTACCAAGCAGAAATTACTTGACTGGTGTTCTCAGAGAAGATCTCTAAATTTTAAGGGACATGGTTACAGTGATCAAATGAAAGTGATCTTAAAGAACTGTAAATCTTTGCTATTGGAAGAAAGGAACTAAGGATTTATCAGATATAAGTTTTTGTTTTGTAGAGGCTTTTTTTTCCTCCAAATTTTACTACTTCCTAGTTCCTAAAGAAGGCTAATAATTTAAATGAATTTAAACTAACAAAAGAGCTGTTTGAAATACTGACACTTTGAGTGTTGGAGAAGTGTTTTTTGCCTATAAAAATGCTTGGTTTCTAGTTAGTTTGCATACTCTTAAATATTAGATATATTCAACAATTGTTTTAGAAGACTTTTTTTGCTTAACCATTGGGTTTATAAAACTTGTGTTTATAGGTTAGACCAATTGTAACAAGTTTTAAGTATGTGGATTTTCTAAGTATTTTATAGTTTTACAGCCTCAGCTTATGTTTTCTGTATATCTGCTTCATTGAAAAGGCAATTATTCAGCATTAAACTGTGAACAGATACAGACATAAACTTTTTTTAAAAAAATCTTGTGGTGGACATAGACAATGAAAAAAAATTAAGTATCCTGCTCTCTGGTATCACTGCATAACTTGGAAAATCTGTTGTTTTCACTTAAGGGTAATGTTAAATACCCTACAAAGTTCACATGAAAAGCATGATGTAACTTGTCATGATGGAGTGCCTTTATTTTATATTTTTAGGTGATTTCTAAGTAATGGTCTTCCTTTGAGTTCTTTTCAAGGTCATTTTAGAACATCAAATAACATACAATCTCAAACTTCTTTCAAAATGCCCACTGCTGCATTTTTGTCTTTTGACTTGGTTTTCTAATTTTTCCTTTTAGTATTAGTTAGGTCTTTAAATTACATTCTATTCTGCCACTTTGGAAATGCTTCTAGAATGGTTATTTTTAAACTAACAAAATCAAGAAGGTTTTTAGTTTTTTTGGTTTTGTTTGGTTTTGGTTTTGTTTGGTGTTTTTGGTTGTTTTTTTTTGTTTTGTTTTGTTTTTTTTTAATCGTTGGATTCTTAGTCCTCATTTTAAACTAGACAGGTTAGATACAGTAGAGCCGATTAATGATGGATGGGTGGGAAGTTGTGTAATTAAATTTCTGATCTTGGTCTTCTTTCTAGTACTTGAAAGACCGGCCACATTTTTTACCATAAACTTGAAACTTAAAGGACATGGGTGTTTGGATATAATTTCTTTTCAGCTCCGTGTCCTTTCTATTCCCTATAAATTCAGAAGCATGCTTAATATGATAACACTTATTTTTTTCCTAAAACACTGCTTCTTAAAGATCAGTACTTGTACCTGAAATTGTTCTGAAATTCTTTAGGTTGATGGATTTGTTTAGTCCCTTTCCTGAAGTTTGTGAATTTACCGATGTCGCCTCTTGTTGATAGCCATTTTTAAAATGGCTTCCAGTAATGGTCTGTTGTGTTGCAAGTAGAAATTATTGTATAAAATCAATAGAAATCTCTCAAGTTCCTATTAACTATAACTTTCAAAAGAATGTAGTTTTCAGACTTACTAAGAATAGTAGTGGATAGCATCTCACATTCTAAGCATTATTTTGTTTGGCTATGTTCCATTTCAGTTCTTTCATGGGGTTTTAGTTACTTTTTTAGAGCATAAAATATATAAAGACTGTAACAAGTCACACTTTAGTAGAAATTAGCATCCACTTTCTAAAACTCGATTTTGAGCCTTCATAAAAGGCAAATTGTGTGAATTGATGCTATATTTTCCTTTAGCTGAAGCTCTCTAATCCCCATTTGAGAAAATTACATTGCCTGCCCATGTTTTTATATTCTATTTAGAACTTTCAAGAACAGTGAATATTTTAGAAATTGTCTGATTTGTGGGAATTTGAAAAATCAAAAGTACTTGTAAAACAATGGATTTTTAAGACAGTGCAGTATAGATAACCTCATATATTTGGGAGGGTTCTGATAGTTTGTTTACCTTTATTGATTCATTCATTTTTCACCACCATAGACTTCTGTTGTAGTGAATTTAAATAATTTAAACTTAGGAGAAATGGCTGGTTATGTTGTAATTTAGGAAATAAATTTCAAAGAAGAAAATATTGATGAAATACATTGTTTCCCTCAAATTTTGGGAAAAGACTCCTTAAAAATTCTATTTTAAGGAAATATGGAAACTTAAAATTTTGATAAACGGGAAACATTTCTAAGATAAGCCATTCACATTAAATCATGATGGCCTTTTTGACAGTGCTTTTGTTGTTGTTGAGGTTTTTTTGTTGTTAATTTTTGATTTGAGGGGGTTTTTTGTTTTTGCTATAGTAGAAAGTATAGTATACTTGAAGTTGTCTAAAAGGCTAGATGAAATTAAAGATTCAACTTTAAGCTAATCACACGCATTTTCTAGAAATCTAGATATGTGGCTATTTGAACACGCAGAATATTATTAAATATCAGTTCCAATAACAGTGGATACTTGAGCTTGGTCCACAACAGTTACTGTGTGCTCAGCTGAACTCAAGGTCCATTATTATTCTTGATCTTTCCTATCTACATCTTTCCATTGTCAGGTCTCAATTATGTTGACCAAGTTAACCCAGTTTTTCCAAGAATGTGCATAGAGTATTTGAGGGCAGGATCAAGCTTTAAGGACTCAGGAATTGTTTTAACATAAACCAATGATGATGTAATACATCAGGAAGTGTTTATACAACCTGATATTGCATAAACATTAATGGTTCATATAAAGATATTTGGGCTATTAATTTTTGTTAATTCTACTAATTTACTTTGCTGCAGGAGTGGAGCCAACATATCAATGGAGCAAGTCACAGTCGTCGATGCCAGCTTCTTCTTGAAATGTAGGAATTTGAAATACATAAAAAGCATCCGTATCGTGAATCAGAAACAGCCATATTTGGTTTGGGGGATTTCATCATTTACTTATGCATATGGTGTTACTGTCATAATTGATGATGTCTGGTTAATATTTAATTACAGATAAGTATATCTTGGTGAATAATGTTTGTAATAATAATGCTTTGTTGTCTGCTTTTTAATTTCTAGGATAAATATACATTGGCCTGTTAAGAATTTCAGTAGAATTAATGAAAAGATAGCACTTTAATAATAGTTAATACATGCTATAGAGCAAAAAATAAGGAATAATTGAAAATTACTAAAAATCAAATGAAGTTCCATGTGGAAAGCTTTTGACATACACGGCTTTAGTTCTGAATTTTGACTGCTACATAGAAATGGAATTCAAAGAAACAACCTGCTATAGCACATATTATCCATACATACCTACATTCCTTTGGGGCTGTCCTTTCTGGGGCCGTACCTTTACTCTGCTCTGATACTTAATGTTGGGGTAGGAAACAGGGTTTTTTTGGGTTTTGTTTGGTTGGTTTTTTTTTCTTTATATACCTTACTTTCTAATTCCTTGTGCAGCATTTTTCCTGCTTCTAATTTAACAAAATAAAATTTTCTCATGTATTACTTATATTTACAACTTCAGGTTTATTCCAAATCATTTGGTGTCTGAAGTTCTTTTTGAAATATCTATTAAATGCTTTTGACAGTGTATATTCTCAGATAATTTTACTAATAAATCATCTCTGTTTTAGAGGCTTAACAAAGCTACTTTGTGAGAAGAACCATTTTATTTTAAAATTAATTTTCTGATCTTTTTAAAGCTACCCAGAATGGAATCCTGACAATGATACTGGACACACAATGTAAGTTAAAAATTTTTTAGGCTATTTATTGTTTATAAAGGAGATCAATGTAAGGAATCCAAGTTTAACTTTCTTGTTTCATAAAAATATTTTATTTCTTCACCAAATAAGAACATAATAATTTTTTTAAAGTACCAGTGTAAGGAATTTTCAGAAAATAATGTAGTGATTTTTCTTCTTTCATTGTTACACATTTTCTACTGTTTCATATGCAACTATTTCTAAAGCTTAACATAGTCATAGTTATTTAAGAGGTACTTTATGTCTGATGAATCTTTTTATTGTACTTAATTTTGTTTTAATTACTAGGGGTGATCCATTCATGCTACAGCAGTCTACAAACCCAGCACCAGGGATTCTGGGACCGCCACCTCCTTCATTTCATCTTGGAGGACCAGCAGTTGGACCAAGAGGAAATCTGGGTGATTATATGAAATTCATAGTGCTTTTAATAGCAACTTTTACTATAACTGCCTTTAGTGCAAATGGTGGTGTAAGATAAGTTATAAGTTCTTTTAAAGTAACACAGCATGAAAAGACAGTCTCATTTATAAATAAATGTCTTTCCATTTGATTTGAAAGATGTCCATTTTAAAAGTAAAACTGCCTTGCTTTGTAAAGGAAATATATTTATTATGAATTATTTTAAAAAAAAATTTTATTCCCTCTACACAGGTGCTGGTAATGGGAACCTACAGGGACCAAGACACATGCAAAAAGGCAGAGTGGTCTGTGATACAGCTATTGCTTCTATCCATAATTGCTATTGGGAGTGTGATTCTATTCAAATGTTTATTAATTGAATCTTTTGTTGGGGTTGAGGGGATTTCAAGGAAGGGTTTCTTTGTGTAGGCTGTTGTAGATTAGGCTGTCCTCAAATTGAGAGATCCAACTGCTTTTGCCTCAGAATACTGGGATTAAAAGCATGTACCACCAGTGCCCAACTGTTCGTTAATTCAATCTGAATCACAGTCATTATAACAGGATGGGTATTTTAATTTGAAAACTCTTAGGTTTGCTGGGTGTGACAGCATGCACTTAATCCCAGCATTCAGGAGACCAAGTCAGGCAGATCTCTGTTTAAGGCCAGCCAGTGGGCTATATAATGTGACCCTGTTTTAAAAAAATAAAATATTATTAAGCTGTTACACTTTGACATAACTAGTAGTAGTTAAAAGACCTTACCTTGATTTAGAATCTTAGGAACTTTGTATCCAGTTGTGTGTATAGTTTTCATAAACAGAATTAGCTTGGAAAGATGGCTCAGCCGCAACAACTAAGTTTGACTTGCAGGACCCACATGGAAAGAACCAGCTCCCACAAGAACTCTGACCTCCACACTAACACCACTGTATATGAATGTTCACACATAAAATTTTAAAGAATGTAGTAAGGGCCAGGTAGCAGATCTCTGTTGGTGCCATGGTTATACAGACAAACGCTCTTGAAAAACCAAAGAGGAGGAATGATTAATAAGGATCAATAGACTGTTTTTGAAACCTGACAATAACTACCATTTGATTTTTTTTTTTGTTCTGTTTTGTTTTCAAGAATTTATTCTAGTTTAGGCAGGCATGGTGGCACATAGCACTCAGGAAGCAGAGACAGGCTGGTCTACACAGTGAGGTTTAGGACAGCCAAGGATACGTGTGAGATCCTGTCTCAAAAAAACAGAAAATACATAAATTTATTCCCATAACAGTTCATATGCTCTGTACTTTAAATTCTCTATAATGCTGAAAGTTAAGTAACAGCGTTTTCAGATTGATTATAGAATAAAAAATTTAATGTATAAGGTGTTTTTGCCAGCCTTTTTGATGGTATTGTGAATGAAACCTAGGGTCTTGGCTATGTTAGGCCAAGTACTTAATCACTACAGTACAACCTACCTCTCTCCCCTTTCTTTTCTTTGTTTTGAGAGTTCATCAGGCTGACCTTAAACTTTGTTGCACAGGAGTGTGTCTCTGCCTCCCAAGTAGCTACATCCCCAGATCCAGCTTTTCTTTTCGGTACAAAATATATTGATATATTGTAGCCAGGTGTGGTGTAAATGCCATTAATCCCAGTACTGGAACAAGAAGCTCAAGTGAGTTCAGGGTCAACCTGGTCTACAGAATGAGTTTGAAGACAGCCATGACTGTTACACAGAGGGGCCCTATCTCAAAAACAGAGCAATATATTTTAATTGTATTTTCTCCCTAACCACCCAAAACAAGAAATACACCCTCTCCCAAACACACATATGCTCACACACACCCCAAAACATTGTGATGATGAGTAGAGGTGGGGGAGTTACTCCTTAAAAGTATGTCAGTATGGGACTCAGCACTTACTAACACATACAGCTGTTGGACTTTGGTGGCAACTCTCATGTTCAGTAGCTCACAGTGTTTTAGATTCCAGCTCCAGGAAATCTAACCCTCTTCTGGCCTCTAAGGCACTAGTGGGAATACCCAAACACAAAAAATATGTAAAATGTGTGTGCATGTGAGCACGCGCATAAATTAGGGCTAGGTATTTAACCTGGGGCTTTATGCTTACTACATGCTAAGTATTACATACTATTGCCTGGGAAATACATAAGTTTCTCAAAGTGCTTTTAAAAGGACTTTTATTGATTTTTATTTTTTTGTGTGTGTGTCCCCCTCTAATGCGTAGGAAACCAGCCGAGTTGTTCACATTATGGATTTTCAGCGAGGAAAAAACTTGAGATACCAGCTATTACAACTGGTAGAACCATTTGGAGTCATTTCAAATCATCTGATTCTAAATAAAATTAATGAGGTATGAGTTATCCATAGCATTTAGACATTAATGAAATTTATTTAGTTTTGGTGTCATTTTTAATTGTCAATTTGAAATATCAGAGAAGAAGGTAAGATCCTAAAGCTAAGTAGATTTTTATTAGTAAATGAAAGGTTTGTGATTCCTAAGTAAAATATCAGCTTGACAAGAGTGGTCTTTTGTATTTTGGTTATGAAGATGCTCTCTATTAAATGATTAAAATAATGTAAAACCTGGAAATATTGGGGATAACATTTTTTAGAAATTTCTTTTTGTTTAATTTTAGGCATTTATTGAAATGGCGACCACAGAAGATGCTCAGGCTGCTGTGGATTATTATACAACTACACCAGCATTAGTGTTTGGCAAGCCAGTGAGAGTTCATTTATCCCAGAAGTATAAGAGAATAAAGGTAGTAGCCTTTCTTTTGTCCTTGCCTCTAGGTTTTATCTATATAGTCAGCTTAATATACCATTTCTGTATTTGTCAGCGTGGTTGGTTAAAAGTGAGGCTTTTAGTCATTGTACCCTAACTATCAACCCTTAACTTGTCTTTTAATTTTTTTTTTTTTTTTTTTCCGCTAATTTCCTCCCTGGTTTTGTTTTTGTATTTTGTTTTTAAAGAAACCCGAAGGAAAACCAGATCAGAAGTTTGATCAAAAGCAAGAACTTGGACGTGTGATACATCTCAGCAATTTACCTCATTCTGGCTATTCTGACAGTGCCGTCCTCAAGCTTGCTGAGCCTTATGGGAAAATAAAGAATTATATATTGATGAGGATGAAAAGTCAGGTAATACACATGGGCAGATTTTTTAAGAGTAATTCTCAATGGGCTTTAAGATAATTTGGTTTGCTGGGAGTAGATGTCAATAATAGAAATGTATTGATTTGTGGGTTAATCCCATAGATAGATAGATAGATACATACATACATACATACATACATACATAATTTATTTTAGTTAGATGCCCAAGTTTTGTAAAGTACAAAGTGGGAAATAAAATGTTTTGTTTTTTTCTCTTGCCGTAGTAGACAAGTACTTTTAAGAACTTTCTTCTGGCAGGCAGTGGTTGTACACACCTTTAATCCAGGCAGGCAGATTTCTGAGTTTGAGGCCAGCCTGGTCTACATAGTGAGTTCCAGGACAGCCAGGGCCACACGGAGAAACCCTGTCTCAAAAAACCAAAAAAAAAAAAATTTCTTCTGGGCTGGAGAGATGGCTCAGTGGCTAAGAGCACTGACTGCTCTTCCAGAGGTCCTGAGTTCAATTCCCAGCAACCTCATGGTAGCTCACAACCATCCTTAATGGGATCCAATGCCCTCTTCTGGTGTGTTTGAAGACAGCAACAGCGACAGTATACTTACATACATATAAATAAATAAATCTTTAAAAAAATTTTTTTTTCTTCCTAACAATCTTATACATATGTAGACACTCAGCTTTGAGGACTTGGATACTGGTTGTCGGTTTTATTTTGTTAAGTACTTACACATGAGAGACGACATGGCTAGCTTTTCAGAATGCAAAAGTAACAGCTGAATTCACTTTACTCATATTTGAAGTTTTTATGTAAAGAATTCAGAGGACGGGATGAAACAAGTCTTGGGATTCAGTCACCAGCAATCCCTAGAATCAGTCAGGAGAGTATTAGTTTTCTAATGATTTCATGATGTAGAATAAAATAATTTTAATGCAATTCCAGTAAAAGTAATGTGATTGTGGGTTTCTCCCCTCCCTCCTTTCCAGGCTTTTATTGAGATGGAAACCAGAGAAGATGCGATGGCAATGGTTGACCACTGTCTAAAAAAGGCACTTTGGTTTCAAGGGAGATGTGTTAAAGTTGACCTGTCTGAGAAATATAAAAAACTGGTGCTGAGGGTATGTTTGTTTAGTAGTTTTAACATCTTAGGTGACAAGGTCTACTTATGTAGCCCAGTCTGCCCCAAGCTACTGAATTCACCTTTTACTGGCCTTTAAAGTCTTAATGACTTATTGGGAAAGAAGAGCACTTGATATTCTTGCCAAGAACATGGGCTTAGTTCCCATCACCCACATGACTCACAACCGCCTGTAACTCCTGTTTCACGATCTGATCTGTTACCTATTTAAAATTATCTTCCTCCTGCGACCCCAACCAGGTAACGGAAAATTTGCCTACATCTATTCCCTCCAGTAATTGGTGTAGATATTTTTATCTACCAATAGTTTTACATTAAGGAGTAAGGTTTACACAACAAAATACATGAGAATTCACTGATATTGAGGCAACTAGACCTTGGGATACAGAATTTACCATTACAGTACATAGCAACACTCAATACTGACCCCTAATCTCTGTGTGCATCAGGCATGTATGTGGTGCATTAAATACATTCCGACAAAATCCTTATAAAATATAAACCCATTTAAAAACAAAAATCTGGGCTGGGCACATTGGTACACACCATTAAACCCAGCACTTGAAAGGCAGAGGGAGGTAGAGCTAGCTTCCTTGAGCTACGTAGTGAGACTGTGCCTCAGAAAAGAAAGGAAAAAGATGTTTTGTTTTGTGTTTTTCTTAATTTTAAAAATAGAACCTTTTTTTTCCCTCAGTGTAGAGATTTTGTTTCATGAAAGCATCTTCCACTTTTCTAATCTGTCTAAAACTTACTGGAACAGTTATATTACCAGAATGTTCTATTGCTTGCTTCTATAATGATACTGTGATGAGATGAAATTTTAAAGTCAGGCAGATTTTGTTGGGTATGGTTGTATAGATTTATTTATATAAAGGAGGGGTTGTAGATTGTTACTTGATTGATACGTTCTACAAGTGAGTACATTTTAATGTATTTAACTTATACAAAATTTTTATCTTTTAGATTCCTAACAGAGGCATTGACTTACTGAAAAAAGATAAATCCCGGTAATTTGATTTTGCTTATGTCTATATATTATGTAATAATTACTAGTCTTTTGCTATCTGATCAAAACAACTTCAAGAAAGAATAGCTTATTTTTATTCAAATATTTGGTCCAGCATAGATAGGAAGTAATGACAGTGAGAACTTGAGAAAACTGGTCACATCACATCTATAGTTAGGAAATAAAGATAAATGCATCCATTCAGCTTATTTTGTTCTTTTTATTCAGTCAGGAACCTCAGCCAGTCCATGAACTGGAACCACCCACATTCAGGGTGGATATTCCCACTGCAGCTGACCTGGTCTTAGATAGATAGTGCCTAATTGGAATCAGTATTAACCATGCATACTGGTATATTGCTCTTTTTAAACTCTGTAATCAAAATGTCTCTTTGCAGGAAAAGATCCTATTCTCCAGATGGAAAAGAATCCCCAAGTGATAAGAAGTCCAAAACTGATGGTGCTCAGAAGACTGAGAGTCCAGCTGAGGGTAAAGAACAAGAAGAGAAGTCTGGTGAGGATGGTGAGAAAGACACCAAGGATGACCAGACAGAACAGGAGCCCAGTATGCTTCTTGAGTCTGAAGATGAACTGCTTGTCGATGAGGAAGAAGCTGCAGCACTACTAGAAAGTGGTAGTTCAGTGGGTGATGAGACCGATCTTGCTAATTTAGGGGATGTATCTTCTGATGGGAAAAAGGAGTCTTCAGATAAAGCTGTGAAAAAAGATGCAAGTGCTTCAGCAGCATCCAAGAAAAAACTTAAAAAGGTAAAGTTTTATATTGATGTTTATATTAGAATACTAAGATCAATTTTTCTTGTAGGTTTTTTTTTCTTTTTTTTTCTTTTACCAGAGTTACATATATCAGGTACAGTTCAAGATAAAAGCATTTAAAGAGGAAACTGCAATAAAAATATTTTCTTATAGCTGCAAAAAAAAAAAGTCAACTTTTTTTTTTTTTTTTATAAAAACCATGTAACAAAAGTACAAGAAAGATGTCAAACTACATGAGCTTTTATATTGTGCATTAAATTCTGATATGTTTGTTTCCGAGAAGATATTAGTCAGCCATATTGGCATGCCCATGTAACCTCAACACTTAAGGAGGTAGAGACAATAGACTCAGAAATTTGAGGTTCAATGTAGTGAGACCCAGACATGAGTTCGAAGTTCACTAACTCAGGTAACTTTAACCATTTAAGTTATTTTTGAGCATCAGACATGGTAGTACATGCATTCCTAGGAGTGGGTCAGAGCAACCAGATCTCTGAATCAATACAAGACAGCCAGGGAAACAGATCTTCCTCAAAAGAAAAATAATTTTTTCAAAAAAAATTTTTTTTTTTTAATTAAAGAAAAAATGCTTTTGAGGGCTGAAGAGATGGTTCACCACTATAGCCAGGTGGTGATGGGAAACACTGAAAAGTAAAACCAAAACTAAGGTTTTTTTGAAGATTTTTTTCCTAAACAGTATGTCATTTTGGTTTTTGTTTCGTTTGTTTGTTTTTCTTTTGAGATGAAATTTTCTCTCTGTAGCCCCTGCTGACCTGGAACTTGCTGTGAGGACCAGGCTGGCCTTGATTTCAGATTGCCTGCCTTTGCATCCTGAGCTCTGGGATTAAAGGTGTGCACCACCACTTACTTAGTAAGGTTAGGTACGATAATGGCTTTTAAGGGAATTACATGAGAAAATGAAGGCTAAAGATGTTGTTTAGTGCCAGTGTGTTTGCTTAGTATTCACAAAGCTCTTGAGTTTAATCCCCAGTACCACATAAAAACTGTACATAGTGGTTCCCACCACTCAGGGACAGAGAAGCAGAATCCAGAGATTCAAGGTCATCCTGAATTATCTAGGGAACTTGAGGTCACTGCAGGATACATGAAACCTTGTCTCCCCAAAATAAAAGGTAGCTGGTGTCTAATGGATGTCAGCCAAGATTGTCGTCTAGCCCTTCATATTGGTGGACACATCAAGATAAATGTAGCCTTTAATAGTACATGGGAGCAGGAGGCAGGCAGATTTCTGTGAGTTCAAGGACAGCCAGGTTTCAACTTCACAGAGAAACCTTGTTTAGAAACAAAGAATGAAATTTCTTTTCTTTCTTTTTTTAAATTAGTATTTGTTTATTTAATGGTGCTGAGTGTATAAAGCCTTGGGCATGACAAGTCTTAAGCAGGCTTTGCCACTGTGTTGCACCCTCAGTGGAACATAAATACTCTTTTTTTAAATTCTTGTGATTTGTTTTTTTTTTTTTTTTTTTGAGTAATATTTTTGATTTTTGTGCTTTGTGTTTTGACTGCGTGTATGTCTGTGTGAATATCAGATACCCTGTAAACTAGAGTTACAGACAGTTTTGACCTATCATTTGGGTCCTGGGAATTTAACCTATGTCCTCTGGAAGAGCAGTCACCATTCAACCACTGAGCAATCTCCAGCCTGGGTATAAATATACTCCCATCTGCTTTTTTCTTAGATGAGTCAGGCTTCTCATTTGATGAAGTATGAGTATTGGTGGCCTACGTGTTGAAGCTTGGTGAATTTGTTTCTCTAGAGGGTTGGTTCTCTACAGGCTGCACATTAAAAGACTTGATCACTGAGCAACAACCGTAAACCCTTTTCTTTAATTTTATAACAAGCCAAATTGTTTATAATTAGCATTCTTATAACTGACCATCCTACCGTTCCTACACTATGCTCAGTAAACCTGTTTTCTTCCATTTAAAAAAAAAAGCTGGGTTCTTTTTTTTTTTGAAGACATTTAGGGAGTCTAGCAGAAAAATTATCTCCTTGGTTTTTTTGTTTGTTTTGGTTTTTTTGTTGTTGTTTTGGTTTTTTTCCCCCGAGACAGGGTTTCTCTGTATAGCCCTGGCTGTCCTGAAACTCACTCTGTAGACCAGGCTGGCCTCGAACTCAGAAATCCTCCTGTCTCTGCCTCCCGAGTGCTGGGATTAAAGGCATGCGCCACCACTGCCCGGCAGCTTAAATAATTCTTAAAGATTTATGGCTCTGAGGTTTTATACATGTTAGGAAAGTGCACCATCTGTGAGCTGCATTTTTCTTACCCCAAGAAAGTGCAGTTTTGAGATAATACAAAATCAATCCAGGCATGATGGCAAAAGGAATCTGAGGGATTAATGATCTCCAGTTTGAGCCTGTTTCAAGGAAGAAAGACACTATTCTTTCCCCTTCAAGTAAAACAAATTGAAGGAATGCTGCAAGATACTTGTTGCAGAATAAATATACCTTAACAACAGCATTTCCCAGGGAGTATGGAAGGTTTTGTCACTATAGGTGAGGTTTGTGATGAGGAAGATTCCAAACTTCAGAAATTTTGTATGCAGCCAATTTGTCTTAGTCAGGGTTTCTATTCCTGCACAAATATCATGACCAAGATGCAAGTTGAGGAGGAAAGGATTTATTGAGCTTACACTTCCACATTTCTGTTCATCACAAAAGGAAGTCAGGACTGGAACTTAAGCAGGTCAAGGAGCAGGAGCTGATGGCAGAGGCCATGGAGGAAAGCTGCTTACTGGCTTGCTTGCTTCTGGCATTTAAATCTGATGACAAAAAAATGTTTGGTTGAAATTAAGGTGGACAAGATTGAGGAACTTGATCAAGAAAATGAAGCTGCATTGGAAAATGGGATTAAGAATGAGGAAAATACAGAACTGGGTGCTGAGTCTGCTGAGAATGCTGATGATCCGAACAAAGACACAAGTGAAAATGCGGATGGTCAAAATGATGAGAACAAGGAGGACTGTACAATCCCAGATGAGTATAGAATTGGACCGTATCAGCCTAGTGTTCCTGTTGGTGAGCTTTAAAGATTGCCTTCTTCCCCTTTCTGTTTCTCCCAACAAATTTATTAAAATAAGACTTAAAAGTTGATCTTATATAAGCTCTGATAGTGTATAAAGTTACACCCCTGGTGGATTAATTTGTAAATTTACTCTTAATACTGCTCTATATTTCTCTTTCTTGTGTCTCTTAATTTTGTATTATGTTACCATTCCCACTGTGTTCTCTCCTCATAATAATTTCTAAATTACACATTGCTTTTTGTTTTGTGTTTGTTATATATTCTTGTCTTTCATTTTAAGACTACAGTTAGGTAGGATCTCGAACATCAGTTAATTAAAAAGAAAGGGTAATGTGATATTGTTGGTGTTTTTAGCTTAGGCCATACTGGACTTTCTGATTCAAATTATATTGACAGGAAAAAAAGATTTGAGACTTAAGTAAAATTTAAGTTTACTTAATTTGTAAGAATGTATGTTTGTGTTTCTAGGTATAGACTATGTGATACCTAAAACAGGGTTTTACTGTAAGCTGTGTTCACTCTTTTATACAAATGAAGAAGTTGCAAAGAATACTCATTGCAGCAGCCTTCCTCATTATCAGAAATTAAAGGTAAGGCTGAATATAAGAGGAGACTTGTGAAAATTAACAAATGGTATACGTTATAGAAATAAGTGAGATACAATGTGTGTATGTCTCTGGACCCAGCATAATGCTTTATCTCAAAGTCATTTTTCCATAATTGCCTGGGCTTTAAGGAGTTTAACGAGTTCTACAAACTTGAGCCTCTTTTCACTCAAATGGTTAAACAAGATTTAGTGGTGTACACCTGTAATTCTTTGACTTGGGAAATAATAGTGAGATCATAGCCGTCTTTTAGCTATGTGGCAAATTGGGAAGAAAGAAAATAAGTAATAGTTTCTAACTATATTTTTTACATTATAGTTTATCCAAGTATTCTCAAACTATTCAAATTTCAAAGATGCTAGAGGTCTGAACATGAAATAGAACAATTAGGCCTGGTGATGGTGGTGCATGCCTTTAATTCTGCGTTTTTTAGTTAGAAGCCTCTGTAAGGCCTTAATATTATAAATAATATTATATAAATATTATATAATACAAGCAAACTTGAAAGTAGTACTTAACTCAACCATAGGTGACTTAGTTTTTCATACTTTTTCATTTATGATGTATAATTGCCACCTGTTGAATATACCTAATCTGCCAGTCAAAAATACTCCAACATGGGGCTAGAGAGATGGCTCAGTGGTTAAGAGCACTGACTGTTGTTCTAGAGTTCCTGAGTTCAATTCCTGACAACCATATAGGTGGCTCATAACCATCTATAATGGGATCCAATGCCCTCTTCTGGTATGTCTAAACAGACAGTGTACTCATATAAAATTTTTTTTTTTTAAATACTCCAACACATCTAGCTTAATAGCGGAAATAAATTGTCATCAGAATGTTGGTACACTTAAAATTATTGTGTAGTTATAGTTGGAGGGCTAGGGAAATGGCTCAGTTGTTAAACTGCTTGGTGTGAAAGCAATAGGACTGCTAAGGTAAATACTTGGTGAGGATGGTGGCTAGACTGTAATTCTAGCTTTCAAAGTTGGAAATAGGAGGCTGGCTAGTGAAACCAGCTTTATCAGCAAGATTTGGGTTTGATTGAGAGACCATGCATTAGTGAGTGAGGTTGCAGGCAATCCTGGTAACGAATCATGTACTTAAAAATAAAATTACCTATAGGGGTTAGAGAGGCAGCTTAGTGGCAGAGTTCTTGGTAGCATATGAAGGTCCTGGCTTTGAAGCACAAAAAGAAAGAAATAGAAAAAATGTACAATTATTACCTTTGGACTAGGTTTCATCGGCCCTCATCTAAATCTGAACTCCCTAATACTTCTATTCCCAAGTGTTTCAAACAAGAAACTCTACCTGTATAGCATTCAATTATCTCAGCATGTTTCTGTGTCAACTGGTGGATAATAATAGCCTTGTATTTTAATGAATAATTTGTCTTTTGTTATCTTTTTTGTTGTTGTTGTTGTTTTCAAATGTATCTTTTTGTAATCTTTATGTCTCCTGCCATTATGGTTATAAGAAAAGAATGGCTATTTTCAGTGCTAAGAACAATTTACTTTGGGATGAATATGGCTTCATTCATACTAGAAGTACACTGGATTTTAGGCTATATGGGGTCAAAACCAGTGTTACCTAGAAGAGTATGCTTAAGAGTATTCCTCTATTTAGAGAAAAAGATGAATCAGCTGCATTAAAAAGTCACTAGACAGTTTATGTTGCTCAAATTGACACTTGACTGTTTTTGACACGTAAATAGATGTTTTGTGGGTTTTTTTCCTTCTGTTTGTTTTCATTTTCTTTTTAAGGATATAATGGCTTTTAACCCTCTCAATTTGCAGTAACCGATATTGATATATTTTAACCAGAAACAAACTGAAATCCTTTCTAAATATCCTTCATGAGTCTGTGTCTAGAAATTATACATTAGAGATAATAGGTGGTCAGTCACCTCTGTTGTAAATAAAGTCTCATTAGAGCACAGCCAATTATAGCCATTATCTTTCAAGTATTGTCTATGACTCTTTTAGGTCACTGAAAATGCTACAGCAAAGATCTAATCTAGCTGTTGTTTCTTATATGAATTCTCATTTCTAAAAGTTAGGGTTAATTGCACATTGAAATATCCATTTTCCACATTTGCCATTTTTTTTTTCATGATTACTGTGTCCTGAGCCAGTTTAGTTTTGTATGTTAAGATTAACTCATTCATAAAATATTAAAGTGTAAGTCCGTAAACGTGGGCTGAATATTTTAATTTATAATTAATATATATACTAGGTGTTTCTTAAAGTACTTAGTCCCTGTAATTCTTTTTTCCCCCTCAGAAATTTCTGAATAAATTGGCAGAAGAACGGAGGCAGAAGAAGGAAACTTAAGATGTACAAGAAGCTTAATTATTTCAAAGAAAACATGGTTCTTTGATTTTAATGTTAACCTTTTTTAAAATACAATACTGATAGTTAGAAAACTACTGTACTCTTTTGTTTTAGTGGAAAATAATAGATGTCTGTTCATGTGTTTAAGTGTTATAGCAAAAAGTACACATACGGTTAAGTTAATGAAAAAGGTTTTGTTTCATCAGAGTGACAACAGACAAAAGTACTTCTTAGAGACTTACGGTTGTAAGCTATGGAAAACAACTTGCACTACTAAGAGAAAGATAACATAGAACCATTCAGAAAAATGAAATTTAGTAGTTTGAGGCTTCAAAGAAATGTCAACTTTTGATTCCATTCAATAAAGAACAAAACCAATTGTATTTTTTATTACTTTTCATCTGAAACATTCCACATTCTAATCTGAGCCTTGCAGACTTTTCATTTGACTTTGGAAGCTGTTTTGGTTGCATTTCATTTTTAGAGAACTTCATTCATGTGAGATTGGCCATTCAAATGCAGGTGCAGTTTTCTTTTAATGTCATGCTGTTTAGATGATAAGAAATATTAAGTAATTGGCTTTAGATCTGTAATTTTTTTTCTGAGTTCCTGCTAGGTTTGTGTTCTAGTGGTCAGTGTTATTTCAGTGAAATGTAAAAATACTCCTGTTCTCTTTGACCAGTATTAATTTCTTGAGAACCTATTGCTTGTCACTTGAATCCTGTAGTTGTCATACATCTCTGGTATAAGCAACATTTGATTTTTGAAGTGTGTAAACCATCTACATTTTCAAGATGTAACTTTACATTTCTGCATTTTAAAAACAGTTTGGCCATAATTCTAGACGCACGCTTCTAATTCATGTACCTGCACATGTGACCTTTGTGAGCAGAAATTTGCATGTATAATCTGTGTTTACTTGTAACTCTCTGGTTATATACTGCTTATATCTGTGGATTCAAGTTACTGAAGTGAATACCAATAAAAAAAAAAAACCTAGGCCATGTTGATTGGTTGGTTAAACATGTTTGGAATGTTAACCAAAATATTTGTCTGTTGTGACTTTTTATTCACTGTTAAATTTTTATGCATGCTTTAACAGATTATTCTTAAGTCTATATTGGTGTTCTAAAAACTACTAAAGATTTTGTTTTAATGCTGATGGATTTCTTGTTCTTGTTATATAACTAAAAATGAGACTTTTTTTTCCTTTGACCATACAGTTTTAAATACTGAGGATAAAGAAATTGCAAATGTTCAAATTCAGCAATATCTGTGCCTTTAACAATAGAATTGAAAATAGCATTGGAAAAATTAGTCTGTCACTGCTTCAAAATCAGGAAGGAATTTTTGGTTGTGTTGAATTCTCTGAAGACCCAAGAACAGTTTTAATTTAAATCAGTGACAAATAGTAATTGTCTTTCAAACTCTCCAGCCTAGTTGTATTAAAATTATATTTCAAATATATTGGGTAAAATTTTAGTAACATGCACAAAAAATCCTTGCCAATCAATCTTCAGTTTAATTTTAGCTGTTACTAATTATTTACTTTTGTTAACTTGTTTCCCCCAATCTTAACAGCAACTAAAAAACTGGATAGGGCCAGGCATGGTGGCATACATATATCTTTATTGCCAGCACTTGTGAGACACGGGCAGATTTGCCTTTGAGTTGGATGCCCTCCTGGTCTACATAGAATCCAGGCCACTCAAACCTTCTCTCAAAAGCAAACAAACAGGCAAAAAGAATACATTGTACACATACAAATGGAAACATGATATCCATCGGCATTGATAGCTTATGTTGTATGGCCTCTTGTGTGGATTTAGTAACTTGAGGAATACTTTGAATAGTTTAAACTTCATTTGTGGCTTTAGGAAACCAGATTTTATTGGGGTGTTGGTGTTATAGGACTTTAATCTCATCACTTGGGAGTAAGAGGCAGGTGGTTGGATGGATCTTTGTGAATGAAAGTTCCAAGACAGCCAGGACTCTGACACAGAGAAACCCTATCTTGGAAAACAAAAACAACCAAAAGAAAAGAAATCATGTCCACTTTGTTTTGGTGGTAGTTTTGATGGTGTCTAGTTTTGTTTTGTAAATAATCTGTGAGGAACCTGTAACACTAGTTTTTTAGATTGTTTGAAACAGGGTTGCTTTGTATAACCTTGACTGTCCTGGAATTAGCTCTAGACCAGGCTGACCTGGATTCACAGAAATCCACCCATGTGCTATGATTAAAGGCATGTCTACCACTGCCCAACTTGGTAATGGGTTTTTACTTTTGAGATGCCTGTAAATGCAGCTCATTTGGTATTGGCAAAGTACATTCACCAAGCCCTTAAGGAATGATAATGCATACTTTTAATCCCAGAAGTCAGAAAATGCAGGCAAGATCAGAAGTTAAGGTCATCCTCTGGCAACAGAAGGAGTTGAGTTCAGTCTGGAATGCAGACCCTGTTTTGCTACTATTTAAACTTAGAATCCTACCCAAACTTCTGTATACCTGTTTATGGCAAACCTATAAAAGAATTGTTTGCTTTTACACCTGTTATTTTGAACATATTTCCTGCTATTTCAGCCTTTGGTCTTATTTTACAAATGTAAGTGAAGGTTTTGAGAGAGACCTCGAGTTTATTCTACAATCCCTTTTTATTCATTGCTAGGAAGTTTGAGTTCTCATAGTGTTGTTCATGTTGACATTTGCATTACATGTGTATCCCAGAAGTAAATGTTTGGGGCAGTAGTTCAGCCCACTCTGGTACTCAGAGTACAAAGTTAAGCTTCAGTTTGACCCCAGCCTGAGCAGTATAGATGGCCTGGGGGTAAGAGGAATTTCTGGTTATAGTATATACACTTGTTTTTATCTTATGTGAGAATATGGACACATCTATCTTGGTGGAGATGAGGAAAACTTTCGGGGATTATTTGTTTCCTCCTGTTCGTCACCAGATCCAACTCAAGTTGTCAGACTTATATAAGGCAAGTGTATTTACCCACTAAGTATTAATGACCCTCTTAAGATTTATTCTTTTACTTATTTGCTTTTTCCAGGCAAGTTCTCACTATGTAGTTGGAACTTACTATGTAGACTGGGCTGACTTTCAAAGCAGATGCCTGTGTCTGTCTCCCAAGGACTGGGATTAAAGGCATACATGACTATACCAGGCTTCTTCTAAGAATTTTTAAGATTATTCATTATCTAGAAGGAAGAGATTTCCTATCCACCCTCCTTCCCCCTCCCATTTTTTCTCATGAGTGTTTTGTAGTTGCAATGCTAGGGATTCAACCAAAGGGCTTGTCAATACTGAATAAAATCACTCAACTTCTGAGCTATAAATCCTCAACCTTTTGAATGTTACTTTTTATGGTGATGTGACAAATAACAGATAATTGAGACATGTTTAATTGTTCAGCAGTTTTCACAGTAAAGTTTTGGGAAGTTAAAAAATGTGCAGATAAGATGGACGTGGTAGTAAATGCCTTCAATCCAGTGCTGGGAGGCTTAAGCTTGAAGCCAGCCTGGACTACAGAGCCAGTTCCCAGACAGAGCTAAACAGAAACTTGACATTGGAGGAGGATAAGGGGTTCTAGGTTGATATCTGGCTTAAAAACATGATGCCCTTCATTTAATATCTATCATAGCTGGACTTATCTCTTAATATGTCTGAGTTTAATCACTGTAGTGTGGGAGATCTAACCCAGGACTTTGTATACTCAGGATAGGTAAGTGCAATACCATTGAGCTACTTACCTAATCCTTTATAAGACTAGACTTAAGATGTTCTAGACACAGAGAGATTCCTAGTGTGTGAGGGTATTTAGTTGGTTGATTTGGTTGGGGGGGGGGGTATTTGTTGTGATGGGGATTGAGCCTACTCCGAGTAAGAGGTAAATTTGACTTGAACAAAATGCTGGTGATTTTCGTTGCCACTGCCTGTGAAAAGTTAGGCCACTTTCCTCAATTTTGCCAGGATTAAATCAGAAATGAGATAACACTTTGTAATTCAAACTACTCAAATATTTGAGATCACAAATGAACATTTTCAACAGCATAGTGAGAAAGAGAAAAATTGTTTATTGAGTTTTCAAGACAGTTTCTCTGTGCGGCTCTTACTGTCCTGGAACTTGCTCTGTAGACTAGTCTGGCCTCCAAACTACCTGCCTCAGCCTCTGGAGTTCTGGGATTAAAGGCTTGCCGACACTACCACCCATCATTTAAATAGAAGAATTTTTTTTTTCACCCTAAATTAGATTTGACTGTTCCCAGTTGCTACCTAATAAATTACGAATTGTCCTCTATTTTAGATGTGTGTCCCAGACGGGAGGTATAGAGCTGTCTTAAATTCTTGCTTAGCTTGTTCAGTCCTCAGTACTAGGAAACCTGTTTGTGTCTTTGAAAGCCACCTAAATTGTATTGTGATGCCATGTGAGCCCATGAAAGAGATTGCAGTTTAAATATGTATTAATGTAATGACCTATGAGATTAAATATAACTCCTAATTTTCTGGTGCTTGTAGGTATCTGACCCATCTTTGAGCAACAGCTGATCTGTAGAAAGCCAAGCGAAACTGGAGAAGTCAACTATTTCATCTTTATAATGCACACATCATTAGTCATTACCTATCTATGCTATTATTCAAATCTGTTACTCAAACTGTATATAAATATCCATGTATAAAACTCTTCTAGTAAAAAATGCTATAGTATTACCCAGCACTTCAGTGATTTGAAGAATGCTGACACATGCATTCAGAAGCATCAACTAGATGGACATGGGTCATGTGGGAGGCTGAGGCATGGGGATCATTACTTGAAATTTAGTAAACCACCTACCTACCAAGACCTTGTTTCCAAAAGTCGCCTTGAATAATGTAATCCTCAAGTTATTCAAAGAAAGGCTTACTGACTTCAGTGGTGGGTTCTAGGGTATATTGCCCAACTTCCACAGAATAAAATTAAGAACACTTACACTCTTTTACCCTTTTTTAAACAAGGTTTTTGTTTGGGGTGTTTTGTTTTGAGACAGGGTCCTTAACTGGTCTGGAGCTCACTATGTAAGGTATAGTCTGGCTTCAACTCACAGAAACCTTCCTGTTTCTCTTGAGTACTAGGTTTAAAGGTATGTTGACACTATCCCTAGTGGGAGGTTGGGGGGTGGGAGGATTGTGTGGCTCAGGCCATCCATATGTAGCTGAAGATGTTAAATTGATCTAAACTGATTTTTCTGCTTCTCTCCAAGTGTTTGTGTGTGCCACCATACCAAATTTTATTTAGTGCTGGGTATTGAACTCAAGGTTTAGAATATGGTGGACAGGTAATCAACTAAGCTACATTCCCTTCCCCCCTTTAATTTAAAGCAGAATCTGTCATATACCTCTGCCTCTGAGTGCTTGCATTTTAGACTAGCATGTTTAAATTGGGTGTTTTTGTGAGATAGTAGATTTTTAACCCAGGTCATTAACATGTCTTAGGCACACATTGAACTACTAAGGTATACCTCTGGCCCTGGTTTTTGCTTTGAGACAGGTCTCACTAAATTGCCATGTAGTCCTTAGTAACTCATGATCCTCTGCAGCCAGTTTTAGAGATTGAGCTCTAATAGGGAGTGCATGCTAACTTTTTGCTTTTTATTTTGGAACAATTTTATTTTGGTCTTTTTTAAGTGTCAGTTGACCTTGCATTTGCAATGTAGCCCAAGTAAGCCTGAGTTTTGTATTCTTTTGCCTCCAGAATAGCTGGGATTCTAGACGTGCCACTAGGGTTGGCTTCTAAGTTTTAGGAGTGTTGGGGTTAGCCAAATGTGTGGTGCCTCTTCCCTGTAATCTCATAATCAAGAGACTGAGACGAAAAAGGATTGCTATGAGTTTAGAATGAACATGGGTTACAGGTTTTCTTTCGTTTTCAGGGAGGAAAATGGGACTATAGAGATGACTCGGGGTCAGTTCCCAGGACCCACATGGAGGCTCATAACCACCTTTTAAATCCATTTCAAATGCTCAGGTACGCAGACAGATGTGGCAAATATATAGACATACACATTCTTAATAAGTAGCTCAGTTGCAAAATATGTAAGAATGTCTTGGTTTCTGTTGTTTCTACCTTGGACTTTCCAGTTTCCTTGCCAATACTCTGGTTTTGAGGCTCAAACCAACAACAGTATGGCTTGTATTCTGAGGTCCAAGGTTACACTTGCACACCACGTTTATAGTCTGCACACCATTACTACAGTATCAGCATCCTTTGGATGAGTCATAACAGTCTCTTTCCTCTCAAAACTGTATGCCTGCTCAGCAGCAACAGTGTCAAATTTTCCCTTAAACAGTTGGCTATAATTGTGGGACTTCAGCTTAGTTAGTAGTTTGTGAACTAGCTTGCAGATGAGAGGTTAAGATAAGGACGGTTTAGTATGTAGTTCTGTAAATGTAGGTGAAGTAGTTGAACTATGTTAAATGACCCATGTTGATTTCTGTGGGACTTTATTTAAACTGACTATAAATAAATGGGAAGGAGTGACACACATACCCTGTCACCAAAATTGGCCCAGGGTAAAAATGTTACCTGAAGGGTAGTGAAGACAAAAGGGCATACTGCATTCTAATTGCTAAGACCTTGTAAGCATGGAGCTGGTTGCAACTGTTTACAAAAAGCCCACAAAAGAATTTGGTTGTTTTCGTGAATAATACAAATGTGACTTTTTTTTTTTTATTCGAAGATTTTTTAAAATTTTATGTATGTGAGTACACACACACCAGAAGAAGGCATCAGATCCCATTACAGATCATTGTGAGCTACCATGTGGCTGCTGAGAATTGGAATTCAGGACCTCTGGAAGAGCAGTCAGTGCTCCTAACTGCTGAGCCATCTCTCCAGCACCAAATGTGGTTTTCTAGGGATTAAAATTTTATTTCCAAGTTCGTATTTCCTATATCAGAGGGAGGAGAGAGATTTAATGGAGTTCATATGTCCTCTTAAATATACCCAGGTATTTTTTTCACACAGCTTTACCTTGCTTAGTGTTGCTAGTCATTGGTCTTAGAACCAGTGGTGATAGCATGGAAATGTGGCTAAGAACATATGGGCCACTATGCTGAAAGGTTGTTATAAGCTTAGGAGTTTGGGTTGGTTGGTTTGGCATGTATGGACATCAGAGACAAGTTCGTGGTCTCTCCTACTTTAATGTTCTAGGAGTGGAACTCTGGTCACAAAGCTCACACCGCAAGCGTTTTTTACTCACTAAGACATCTCGCTGGCTTTTTATTCTTTTCCTTTGGATAAGATCTCTTGTCACAAAAGTAATCTTGTATTCCTGCTTCTGCTTCCACGTAAGTGCTGAAATTACTGGTGTGGAAATTCTTTTGTCTTCGCAAGTTTCCTGTCTTGGTTTTAAAGGCTCTGCAGGCTGCATAGGACTACCCGCTTATATTTTGCCAGTGTGTGAGTCGAGTTCTTGTGGATCTACTATATGCCTCTGATTTTACTTTTTGCTTGTGTCAGGATCTCAATATGACATTAGTGCACAGTACTTTTAGTGTATTTGTGTGGGTTTGTGTGTGGTGTCTATACTTGAGGCCACATATGCATACCTTAGTTCCCAGCTTCCATAGCCACAGAATCACATCAAGACTGGTGAGGCTGAAGAATGAGGAGCCTCGGAGAAGTCAACAGGACTAGAAAAACCCGAGGTAGGTCTTTGCAGAGAACCTGGAAGCCTTTGTTCCTGAAGAAGAGAGCACAACACGGAGATCAGACCTTTGGAGTCGCGTTCTCTCTTGCGCCCTCTAGTGGCCTAGCCGGGAAGCGAAGACAGAATGGGTGGGCGGGGCCGGCGGTGACGGAAGTGAAGTCACTTCCGGGCAGGGGTGTTTGTTTGGACTAGAGAAGGGAGGCGGCGGGCAAAGCGCACGTCGAGCGGGGGAGCTGCGCTGCCTGTGGAGATCCGCGGAGGCCGACAGGATTCGTTGGCTACCGTCCCCGCTGCCGTGCACTGGGTGAGGGTTCCCGTCAGACGGCCCGTTGTGAGGGCGTGGTGACCCGGCGGTCGAGAGGCCGCACTCGGAGAAGGCTGAAGGGGGTGAAAGGGCCGCCTAGGCTGTGGGCCTTCGAGCCGGGTTTGACCTCGGTTGTTCCTGGCCCATTTCCGCCGAATTTGAGGGATGAGCTGGGGCAGGCTCCATCTACCTCTGAAATGGCCGTCGCTCTTTTTTCTCATTAAGATTTCGATTGCACAGTCAGCCCTCTATCCGGGTCTTTTGTGGCGCGCGAGTGTTGCCGAGGATAGCACTTTCTTGCGTTTCTCAGTCTTTTTTTTTTTTTCTCTCCTCCCTGTTCATTGCCTTTTCCCCTGCGCCCCGTTCCCTTCCCCCTCACCTCCCGCCTCCCCTTTGCCACTTGGGCAACAAAGCTCATTGTTTCTACCCACTCTGCGCCTGCGCGTCGCCACGCGCAGCCCCTACTGCTGCGCCTGCGCGTTTCTGCTGATGCTGGGTTTGGGGGGAAAAGGGGACTGGCAGGTTGGCGGTGTCCCGGGGGAGAGCACTCTGTAACGGTCGAACGGCTTGTATCTTTTTCAACATCTTCCATTTCTTCACCATCTCTGCCCTTTTATTTTTAAGCTTTATCACATCCTCCAGATAGGGCCGTTGTTTGGGGGAGCTGCGAAACACAGAAGCAAGGCTTTAGCTAGATAAACTTAGAAGGCCCATTGAATTCTTATGATTTGATACTGGTCTTTTTAACTTTCGTTAATATATGCTTATTCACCACCACTACTACCTCACGGAAAGGAAAGAGGGTAGGATAGTAGGGCTTCTGGGGAGGTTAATTTTTAAAAACGTGTTGCAGCAGCCTGAGGTAATTTTCTAATATGTGCTAAAAGATTTGGTTTGTTATCTTACTTTCCCTGATTTTGCAGCCCCAAACCCTAGAACGAATTTGGTTTTCAGTTTGCTGACAGCCTTTGATTCTTATTACAGTGAACATTCATTTTTCGTGTTCTGGCTGAGCGTTTCTTGTATCAAGGTAGCACGTTTTTCACACGTTTCTTTTAGCAGTTGATAGGTGTTGGTTATTAAGTAGCATCTGAAATTTCAGCTGTAGGTTGTTTCAACTAGAAAAAGGGTCTATGCAAGGACTTTAATGAGATCCAGTATTTGTTGTTCTGTGGTTCTGGTTTAATGAATAACGGGGTATTGAAAACAGTCTCTTTGTGTTGGTTAATGACCTTGAACAAAACCATTTTCACAAATATGTATCGCAAAGATAGGTAACTTTAAAAAAAAAATTATACCCTATTTATCTGTTTCTTTAGGGGATGGGGGGAATGGCGATTCACTGTAATGGTTAAAGGCTGTGCATATTGGTCCTTGAGAACTCAAACCGAGGTAGGTAATTTCTATCCTCTTTGGGACAGAGAAGTTTATACCGAGTTTTCCCTCCAGTAAACAATCTTATTCAGGTTTATCACTTTATAACCCTAGATAGTGTTGCCTTCATTTTAATGGACTGTTAACAATTTTAGTGGGTATTGTGGAAGGTTGAAGGGAGTATTTAATAACCTTTGGACTTTTACAACTTTTTATAATTTATAAAGTATTTTCATATAACGTGTGAAATGGAGCAGTTTTTTTTTCTTACCTATTTTAAAGTTGAGAAAACAGAAGCTTGACAGATTAAACTTGTGTGGTGGCTGGATTCTGTGAAACTCAGCATTCCTGTGGCTGTTGAAAATTGAAATATAGGGCCTAATATGGTGGCACACGCCTTTGATCCCAGTACTCAGGAGGCAGAGGCAACCATGCTACATAGATTCTGGAGTAGGGGTGACGGATATTTGAAATATGGCAAACTCAACTAAAGGACTAAAGCAGTACATTTTAATTAAAATTACTTTAATTGGTACCATTGTGCATGGTCAGCTGCCTAAAGGGTTTGAATTAAGTCTTAATTGTAATACCTGGTTGCATAAATAGTGTTTCTGATATAGTTATATAGTTATATAGTTATTGATATAGCTTTTGATTAAAATGGTGGAGAATGATGAGCCATCCTAACTTATAGAGATCGCCTTTCTAACATTAGAGATTAGTGTTATAAACATCAGGGATTAATGTCTTGTTGCTGTAGTGCAGCAATTAACATCTCCAGCCTTTTGGGTAAAGTCTTGATCAATGGACCAGCCTGCCTACCTCTCTCTTGCTTCCTAGGACTTCTAGGGTCTGCCACCACACTGGTGAGTCCTAGCCTTTGATTAGGATTTTTCTGCAACATTGTTTCACTCCTACAGGTATAAGACCTGTCATTTTTAACTTGTACCTTCCTTTAGAGGCTTAATTGTTCTAAATTATTAACTAAGTTTTATTAGGTCATGTTTATAATCTTAGCATTTAGGAGGTTGAGGCAGGAGAATTACCTCGAGTTTGAGGCCATCCTGGGTTGCAGTGTGTGAGGCTGTCTCAAAAAAAGTAAATACAGGAGGGAGAAGCAGGTGGGTTCTGTGAGTTTGAGACCAGACCAGTCTACATAGCAAGTTACAGACAAGCCAGGGCGACATTGTGAGTCCCTGTGTAACAGTAAGTCAACACCAGTGCTGCATTGCTGTAATTCCTGTGCATGGGAGGTAGAGGCAGAGGTTCAAGGCTGCACCTGGTTTACAAGATTCTGTTTGGGGAGAAAAAGGCTGAAGATGTGGCTCAGCTGTTAAGAGTGCTTTGCTCTGTACAGAGGACCCAGATTCTGTGCCCAGCATCATCACAGTGGCTCAGCCATCTGTGACTTGATTTCCAAAAGCTCTCTTCTAACTCCCTCAGGTACTGAGCACACATGTGATGTGCATAAACACCTGTAGGCAAGACACACACACAATTAAATAATCTTTTTTAAAAAGGACCTTTTGGGTTATGCCTATGAGTGAGTGTGTGTGTGTGTGTCCGTGTCTGTCCGTGTCCCAGCGTGTGCGCATGCGCACGTGCCGGCTACAAAGATCAGAGGGTGGAGTAGGACCTGGAACCAGAGCTAGCAGTGGTAAGCTACCATGTAGGTTCTAGGAACCAAATCACTACAAGTGCTCTCGACTGCTGAACCACCTCTTCAGCCCTAGGTACTTAAAGTGATTGCCCATTTTACATGTGAGGAAAGTGAGACTCAGATTAAATAACTTATTACACAGCTAATAAGAGTAAAGCAGGGTCGGGCAGTGGTGGCACATGCCTTCAGGGAGTCAGAGGCAGGCGGAACCTGGTCTACAGAGTGAGTTCCAGGATAGCCAGGGCTACACAGAGAAACTCTGTCTCAAAAAACAAACAAAAAGAATAAAACAGACTAATAATGATGAAACAGGTTTGTTACTGTTTTAATCTTTTGAGCGGGGCTCACTCTATAACCCTGGCTAGCCTGGATCTGCCTTTGAGTGCTAGGATCAAAGGCATGCTTCATCCAGCACTGTCTATCTAGCCTGTAGCTACTCCCGATTGCTTGTTTGCCCCCGGCCCCCTTTTGAAAATAAGTCTTGGCTATATACATAGTATGTACTATGTATACATGACCTTTTAAACGATTATATATTATGTATATGTATATTTATGTGTATGACTATGCTGTCTTCATAAGATTCCATTACAAATGGTTGTGGTTGCTGGGAATTGAACTCAAGTCCTCTGAAAACACAGCTAAGTGCTCTTAACTTATGAGCAATCTCTCCAGCCCCCACCCCACCCTGCCTAACCTTTTAAACTCTAGATTCTCCCATTTCAGTCTCCCCAAAGTGCTAAGGTTACAAGTGTGCTTCACTGTGTCTAGCTTTTAGGATGCTCTTGTAATTATTACCTTATAGTGTCAAACATTATGACAGAAATTTAATGCTTCCCTAAAAGGACTAATGAAAACATTTTTCTCTTGTTTTTGAGACAAGATCTTATTGCATATCCCACGCTGGCCTAGAATTTAATATGTGGTCTGGGATGGCTTCAAACTCAGGGATTTTCTACCTCAACTCCAGATAGACATCACCGTGCCTCAAGAGATTGGTAGACTAATACATAAAGAGTGCTCCTAAATCTAAGGAGTCACTGAAGAAAATTTATGCCTTTCAAGGCAAATTAATGAAAGAAACAGAAGATAATTCTATTTGAATTTTAATGACAATTCTTAAGAGATGAAACTTGGAGAAAGACAATAAAGCCATATTTTAAGTTTTAATAGCACTATAAAAGGACACTGCTGGAAAATAATATGTGAAGGATTTCAGGAAGGAACAAAGATCATACTCAAGTGACAGTAAGCTCCTAGATTGAAGTGGTTGGCTGATTTCTAAGCAGTGATAATTGAAAAAATTAACAAAAGTCTAGTAAAATTTATAAATCTGGGGCTGGAGAGATGGCTCAGCGGTTAAAGAGCATTGTCTGCTCTTCCAGAAGTCCTGAACAGTTCCCAGTGACCATGTGGTGGCTCACAACCATCTGTAATGGAATCCGATGCCCTCTTCTGGTGTGTCACAAGAGTGACAGTGTACTCACATACATAAAATAAATAAAAATCTTTATAAAAATGATAAATCTAAGTTTTAAAATCTCTTCCCCTACCTCATGTAACATGGGAATAAGTTTCTCTAAATCCCTAGTCAGGCCCCACCCCTTTTGGGGGGATTGTGGTTACTTGTTTTTGTGGTGCTGGGGATTTAGAGACCTGAAAATATTGAACGCTAATACTGTGCTGTATTCCCAACCCAATGGACCTTTGTTTGTTTGTTTGTTTTTCAAGACAGGGTTTCTCTGTGTAGCCCTGACTGTCCTGGAACTCACTCTGTAGACCAGCCTGGCCTTGAACTCAGAAATCCACCTGCCTCTGCCTCCCAAGTGCTGGGATTAAAGGCGTGCGCCACCACTGCCCGACTCTCTCTTTCTTTCTTTCTTTTTTAATAATAAAATCTCAAAACTTATCTTGGTAGTTTTTCTATCTTATGCAGACTAGCCTTGAACTCATGTTATATCTGATCTTCCTGCCTCTGCCTCTGGAGTAGCTGAGATTACAGGCATAAGGTACTTACTATGCCTGGCTATCTGTACAGTATTCACAAGAGGAAATAATTAATTTCCTGCAACAGTGAAGCTCAAAACAATTCAATATAGGTTATTGACTACACACATAAAAGTCTGAAAATTTGGCTCAGACTAAAGTTCCTACTCAAACATGAGTGCAGCAGACATTTGAACATTCAGTTGCTTGGGAATGTGTAGGTCCAGGCAACCCTCAGAGAGACGTACTCTTTAAGTTACAGCAGGGAGCTGGAGAGAGAACTTTCTGGTAAGAGGACTGGCTGATCTTCCAGCGTGTGATCTACCTAGGTGTGACTACTAGAACCATATGATGGCTCACAACTATAACTTGAGTTTCAGGAGATCCACTGCCCTCTTCTGCAGGCAACAGATATGTGTATGGTGCACATACACTAGAGCAAAGCACACATGTATATAAAATGAGAAGAAAATAAAAAACAGTCTACCTTCCAGAAACCCTGCATCTTCACTTCTTTTTTTAGAAGTCCAGCTTCCTGTGGACTAGGAATGCATCCTGATTGCTGTTGGCAGTAATGATCTTGTCATCTTCTGTAGAAAGTGCTGCTCTTCCCTTGCTCCAAGGGCTATGTGAGTTGTTGCCAGGATTATGTCTCCAAAGAGGCATTCAGCAAGTATAGTTTGTTGTGGTTCTCTAAGCCTACATATAAAATAGAACAACATATACAAACGCAGAGTTTTTTGTGTGTGTGCGTCTGTGACTCGTTCCCTTTTCTGTGAGATGTGAATGACAGTAAACTCATGTACATTAAATTAATAGTAAAATTCAAATGTATCAAATTAAGAGAAGATAATATAAGAAACAAGGATGAATGTCAAGCATGGTGAAGCTTGTAATGTCAGTTACTGTGAAGCAGAGAGAGGAGGGTCTCTAGTTCACAGGCAGCCTAATTTACAAAGACTTAAAGGCCTGGAAATAGGTGACTTGTGGTTTGGAGCACTCATTGGTCTTGCAGAGGATCTGAGTTTGGTTCCTAGAGGCCACATGATGGCTCCCAGCTATCCTATCTCCTATTCCAAGGGAACTGACGCCCTTTTCTGACCTCCACAGACTCTGGAAGAGCTAGCAAGGGCTGTAGGTCAGTGGACTGGTGCTTACCTAGCATAAATGAGGCCTTCAGTTTCATTCCCCATTACTATAAATAAAGAAAAATAAATGGTGAACAATGAACCCAGTAAAATTAAGATGGTAATATGAATTGTTAAGTAGTCAAAAGTTTGTTTCAAACATAAATACTAGGGCACTCGGGAGAGCTGGCCCTGAGGTGCAGTCTGTACCCCCACCCCAAACCCTTCTCCACCTTGGGCAGGTGGGAAAGGTAGTCTTGCCTCTTGCCAACTTCAGAATTGGATGAGCTAGCTGGGCCAGTGCTGGAGAGCTGTCAGGCTGACCAACTCAGCTAACATCCATCTGTCCCATCTATAAATTGCTGGAGCTGGTCTTGCAGATCCAGAGCTGCAGGATTTCCACAGCATATATAGGATATAGACACAGGATATAGGAGAGGAGTCCCTGTGAGGATTCCAGTATTGATAGTGTAGCAGAAGCCTGAGGCCTCAAACCAGACCACTGACTGATTGCTGTGAACATTTACAAGTAGACAAAATATACTATGTGACACACTACAGCTACCAGATGGCTTGTGTTCTCTCTCTCTGTCTCTGTGTGTGTTTCTTTTGAGGGGAAAGTTGCAAGAGCAGAGGACGGATACGGAGTGGCGGGGAGGTGAGTGGGATTGGGGTGCATGATGTGAAATTCACAAAGAATCAATAGTTAAAAACAAAAAGGAGGTGCTAGAGAGATGGCTCCAGTTAAGAGGATGTACAGCTCTTGCAGGCCACCAGAGTTCTTAGCACTCATCAGGTGACTCAAGCCTGTAAACTCCAGATCCAGGTGGTGCAGTGCACTCTTCCAGCCTCTGTATGCTAGCTGGTTGTGGTAACAAAGGTCTATAACCTCAGTATTCCGGAGGCTGAGGCAGGAGGATCATGAGATCAAGGATAGCCTAGGTTATATAAAGATACCCTATCTCATCTCTCCACTCTCAACAAAAGAACTGAGTACATGCTTGGTAGTACAGGATTTACCTGGCTTGTGTTCTAATGCCCTGGGTGTAGTCCCCAACACAAAAACAGTTTAACCCATAGATAGGAAAATAACTAAGAAAATAAACATCATGGGGGAAATATCTAATGGAATCTAAAAAGGTAAGAGAATTAAACATGGAATTAGGATGGAAAATATAAAGTCAAACATCAGCCATCAAAAGTTTAAAAAGAAAGAAAAAAAAAAAAAAACCAGCTGGGCAGTGGTTGCAAACTCCTTTATCCCCCAGCACTTGAGAGGCAAAAGCAGGTAAATCTCTGAGAGCTTGAGACCAGCCTAGTGTATGTATGGAGTTTCTGGACAGCCAGGACCACATAATGAGATTCTTGTCTGGGGGAAAAAATGATAACACCCTGTAAGACAGGATCAAAAGACTAGACAGATAATGAAATTGTTTGTAAACGATTTAGAAACAGATCTATATAGACCTATATATCTTCCCTTAGAAAGTGGGGACAGGAGAAGCAAAAACAGAAAAGTTAGAGTGATTTTAATACCTCACAAAAGAAACCTGTTACCTGTCACTCTTAACCTTTTTACTATCAGCGGACAGTCAAATGCTCTTTTCTTTTTTCCCCCTTAAATTTTGTTTCCAAACATGTTTTCTCAGTATAGCTCTGGCTGTCTTAGAAGCTTTGTGTTTGTTTTGTTTGGGGGGATTCAAGACAGAATTTTTCTTTGTAGTCCTCAAAGTCCTGGAACTCACTCTGTAAACCATGCTGGGCTGGAGCTCACAGAGGTCGCCTGCCTCTACCTCCAGGATGCTAGGATTAAAGGTGTGGGCCACCCCAGACCCTGTCTTTGTTTTCATTTTTAAAATTTGTCTGTCTTGTGTGTAGGTGGGTATTCTGCCTGTAAGTATGCCTGTGGTACTGTATGTGTGCAGTGCCCAGGAAGTCAGAAGAGGGCATCTGGTCCCCTGGGACTAGAGTTGCAATTGTGAATTGCCCTGTGAGTGCTCAGACTAAAAAGACTCTTCCAGTGCTCTTGGCCACTGAGCCATATAGCCAACCCCACCCTGGTTTTTTGCTTTTGTTTTTAGAGGAGATCTCACCAGGATGGAGGGCTTTCTGATTAGCCTAGACTGGCTGACAAGCCCCAGGGATTCACCACCTTAATGCTGGCATGACAGCATATGCTACCATGTTCAGCTTTTTATTTGGGTGCTGGGAATGGAACTTGGGTTCTCATGCTTTTGTGACAAGCACCTGGCTATTTTTTTTTTTTTTTGGTTTGGTTTTGGGATTTTGTTTATTTGAGTCAGGCTCTTGCTATATATATAACTGGCTGGTCTGGCACTTGATATGTAGCCCAGGCTGGCTTTGAACTTATAGTAGCCCCTTGACTAAACTTCCCAAGTGTTGAAGTTATTATCTTGTTAGTTTTCAGTCAGTGTCTTCCTCAGTAGCCCAGACTGACCCCAAACTGCTGCTTCATTCATTCACTTGGGCTCTTTCCCTCCAGGATTTCAGGCATGCAGCACTGTACCTGCCCTGTGTATGTCACCACTCTAGAAGTGGTGGGACCTGGGAGAATGGAGCCAATAGAAGAGGCCAACTCAACTCTCATGCAATAGCCAACTTTATTTGAAGCCTCAGACAGGCTCACCTGAGTAAAAAGTTCTCTTGTTCTATCTGTGTAAAATCACAAGAACAAGCCACACATTGCATAAGTGTTTTTCCAGAAGCATATAAATGATAGTTTAAACATTTAATTGAATAATAGCAGCAAACAATAATGAATAATCTGAAGTAAATTCACTATCCTATGCCTGGGCAGAGCATGAAAATATTTTCCAAGAACAATTCCAAATTTTAAAGAAACTGGGGTCACAGGCTCTTGTTTTCTTAAGCACTCAGAATTCTCATATGACTCCATACCTGGGCCATGTTTCAGCAGCTTAAGTATTTACCTAGGAGATAGAATTGCTGGGCCAAATGATAGTCTTTGTTTAAGCTACTACGGGCCTGCTATAATGCTTTATAAAGCAGTTGGTGGCATATTACTTTCCCACCCTCGATGAGTGAGGGCTCTGGTTTCTCTACATTCTTACTTAGACTTATTATAGCACTCCTAGGGGGGTGTGGTCTGGTGTCTTATTGTGACCTTGGTTTGTATTTCTCTAATGGATGTTAGATTTACTTTAAACGCTGCTTGTAGCCTTTTTTTCTCTTTTTAAATACAAGAACTGTGTAGCTCTGGTAGGCCTAGACTCGGCAGAGGAAATCTCTTCTTGTTTCCTGAGTACTGAAGTTAAGGTGTGAGCTTTGTTTTTATAAGTCATCTGTGTGTCTTATGTATGTATGTATCTTTATTCAAATTCTATGCCTGTTTTTATTTGATGGGAGTTAAAATACATTTTAATGAAATGTCCGTCTGTCTCTCCTACTTCCCACCCCCCACCGCACCATGGTACTAGAGCGTGAACATGGGGCCTCATACCGTCACCACCCACTCACCCATGTCAAGACAGGGTTTCTTTGTGTGGCCCTGGCTGTCCTGAAACTCATTCTGTAGACCAGGCTGGCCTCAAACTCAGAGATCCGCCTGCCTCTGACTTCCAAGTGCTGGGATTAAAAGAATGTGCTACCACCTGAATGCTACTTCCTCTTAGTGCTCTACCACTGAGTATCCCCAACCAGCCCAAAAGGGTTTAAGACAGTATTCCATGTAGCCAGACCTCAAATTCCCTATGTAGCTGAGGATGGTTTTGAAATTTTGATCTCCTATCTCAGCCTCTCCAGTGCTGAGATTGATCATAAGTATGTGACACCGTCCGTGTCTATGTAACATATGCTCACTTTGGAAGTCTTTGAGGCAGCTTCGAGATTTTGATTCTTTTTAATTTTGCTTTCATTCATGGGATATTCTTGTGAAAGTCCATATGTGCTTTTTTCTAATCCAAGCATCTTTCTTTCTTGTGTCCTTTTTCACATGTCGGGGTCTTTGTACTGTCTAATGGGGAGCAGTGTATTTCATAAGGTTGCTGTAGACCCCAGCATCTCTTTCCATAGTCTTTCGGTATGTGGAGGTGAACACTTTTTCTAGATTTTTTTAATTTTTTTTTGAGACCGAGTCTCACTGTGCCTCCCTGACTAGCCTGGAGTTGCTGTATAGACCAAACTGGCCTCCAAGTCACAGAAATCCACCTGCCTCTACCTCCTGAGACCTAGGAGTAAAGGTATGTGCCACTGTGCTGTGCTAGAACTCTTGATTTGGTAAACATATGGCAAACCTAATCTGTACCTACAAGAAAGCCCACATCGTTGTCAGACTGTCTCTGTTCCACACCCTTTGAATTACTAAGCCCCTAACATAATTGTTTTCATTAAAGGCATTAAATTGAGTTGAGTTTTTTTTTTCCTGAGACAGGGTTTCTCTGTGTAGCACTGGCTGTCCTGAAACACTCTGCAGACCAGGCTGACCTCGAACTCAGAAATCCACCTGCCTCTGCCTCCCAAGTTCTGGTATTAAAGGCGTGCGACATCCCCCCCTGACACTTTTTTTTTTTTTTTTTTTTTTTTTTTGCAATTTCACGCTTAACCTGTAAAATAGTAAAGAATCTGAAATTCCATGTTTTAATTTTTAGCCTCAGATTCAAATCCTCCAGACTTTTCATCCAGAATACTGGAATTAATAAACACTTGTATCACCAACCTGGCTAGCCTAATTTTTATAGGTAATTATGTTACTTTTAAGTTATTTGCTGGTAAGTAGATTGTGAAAAACTATTAAATATGAGCAAGTGACTCTTGTTGTCTTTGGAATAAAGAAGCTACTGACATACATTAAGCCCTAAGTATGTTAGTAAGCGTGCTTAGGTCAGACAGCTAGTATATTTTTGCCAAACTCTGATTGAGAGAGCACACTGTGCTGACAGTAAACTCAAGGATTTCTTTAAACTTTATTCATTACACTTTCTAGGGAGTATCACAGCATACATCACAGTGTACCAGTGGAG
>JADRCH010000105.1:1774019-1859505 GCA_019843965.1 Rhynchomys soricoides | reverse complement strand
GAGTTCCAGACAGCCAGGGCTATACAGAGAAACCCTGTCTGGAAAAACCAAAAAAAAAAAAAAATTCCGAATCTCTTTTTTTGTTTGTTTTTTGTTTTGTTTTTTCCAGACAGGGTTTCTCTGTATAGCCCTGGCTGTCTGGAACTCACTCTGTAGACCAGGCTGGCCTCGAACTCAGAAATCCGCCTGCCTCTGCCTCCTAAGTGCTGGGATTAAAGGCGTGCGCCACCACTGCCCGGCTGAGTTCTGAATCTGTCCTTTGAAAATGCTTCCACTTTAGATGGAAGCTGGGGTCCCCTGTCCGTCTCATTTGTGATGAGGACACTAACTTCTTGTTGCTGCCTTCAGTGCTTCTTGATGTTGCATTAAAGTTAATGTTACCCTTGGAATAGTTAAGAGTCTTGGAGTGGTCTAGAAACTTACAGTGTTAACATATGACATGGTTAAATACTAGTATCTTGATGAAAGTTTCAGTCTTTAATTTTAACCTAAACATTTGGTAAAAATTTGGAACTTTTATTTGATAAAATTTCTAAGATCTCCTGATTGAGTTTCTTTGAGATACATTTACAAGCTCTTGGCAGAAAAAGAATACAAACCTAGGTTCATATTCTTATTTCTTATCACTGGTAATATGCTTGCAATAAAGTTTTACATCATCATTAATGTACAACCTGAGGAGTCTTTTACTAAAATTAAGATAAAAGATTTTTTTATTTCCTGAAATGGGTGGGTGGTTGAAACAGATTTTCACTCTAGTTCCAACCTGGACTCAACGCATAGTCCTGACAAGCCTCAAACATGAGCAGTTCTCATGCCCCAGACTGCCAAGACCTAGAATTAGAAGCGTGCCACCATGCTCCACAAGAGTTTGAAAATTACAATTTTTTTCCAGTTCTGGATGTTCACCTTTTTGACCAAGAAAAGTATCTGGACTTCTGGGCTCTGGAATTTCTCAGTTGCTTTCTGTTTACTGTGGATTAGTTTACTAAGCTGCTCATCATAATCACCTAAACTTGAATACTCAGACTTTAAGCATCCCAAAGGATGCTTTACAGTTTTCCTCCCCATCAAGCTTTTGGAAAACATTCTGCTACTAAAGAACAATACAGAAAACACCAAAATTCACATTGTGACATACCCTTTGCAGTAAATGACAGGAACTGAACTGAATGGGTGTATGATCTGGTCTGTTGGGACTTATTTGCCTACTGCTTCTATAGTCATTTCTCATACAACTAATGCTCTGATGAATCAAGGCTTAATGTACAACCTGGATTTGCATAAATCCATAACACAGAAACTAAATTGTTTGAATCAATCTAGTCAAGCTTACTTTAATTCATTTTTAGACTTCGCTGCTTCCAAATGATTATATATTCAAGAATAAAGCTTTTTTTTTTTTTTTTTTTTAAACAATTAAACCATGCCTGCTTTTCTTCCTCTTAAGGGTTTTTATTTCTGTATATAATGTTGAAGGTCAAGCCCAGGCCTAGAACATTCTAAATAGACATTTATATTACTGAGCTAGTCTGAAAGTATAGATTAATATATTTCCCCTGTGTGAAGGAAGAATACTTATCTGAACTTACAAATTTGGTCCAGTATTTAATATTATGTTTTGGTCTAAAAATACATGGCATTGGGATTAAATTCAGGGTTGGTTGGTTTGTCTGTTTTGTTTTTTGTTTGTTTTTTGGGTTGGTTTTTTTACATCCTATTTTCATGTCTACATCTGCTCCTGAGATCTCTTCGGGTTTATTTTTTTCTTTTTTTAAATCAACTCTCAGTGTAGTGGATCTCCAGCTCTTCCTTTACATTGACTGCATGCTTAGGAGAGTGGAGGTGAGGAGTCAGGAATGCAGTCCAGGTCTCTAGAGTACTTAGAGACTTGGGCTGGTGTCAAGTGGAGTCAGGGTGATCTGTTCAAGCTTCCACAGGAATTTGCAATAGGTAGAGCTGAAATTTCCCACTCAGGTCTTGTGTCTCCTGTGTAGTTTTCTTTTCCTGTTACACACAGTGCCTCCTATGGGAATTAGAAAACAGCAGTTGTAGAAAGATAGCCCCCAAGTTTTCAATGAAAATTGTAAATAAAATCCCCTAATAGCTAACAATGCCCCAGTTAATCAGACTGAGAACATGTATTTAACATGTTAGGGAGTATTTTCAGAGCAACAGGCACACTTAAAAAAAGAAAAAGAAAACTTTATTTCATGCTATTTCTTATACTTTAAGTGAAGTTAGTGAGTATCTTGTTATATGTAATGTCACTTCCTACTGTAGAAGTTGATGTAATAGGGTATAGAGGCCCGGTGGCGGTGCACCCAGCACTTGGGAGGCACACAGGCTGGTGGATCTCCTGAGTCTGGCCAGCCAGATGACAGTCTTACTCTGCCATGAGGTTGGGGCTTAGGTAGAATCTTAGAGTCCAACCTTTTTGGTATTTTTCTGAGAGATAATTTTTACATAAAGGTCTAGGCTGAATATTTCTGAGAATTCCCAGTCATCTGTAATGAACATGCTTTTTTTTTTTTTTTTAATTTAATGTATTGTTTTCCAGGTCAAGAGCAATCTGAATCCCAATGCAAAGGAGTTTGTTCCTGGGGTGAAGTACTGACATGTCTGAGCAGCCGGCCGCATTTGGTGGATGTAGCACAGTTTCCACACTGGGAAGGCAGTGTTAGAAGACTCCATTGTAAAAGCTCTCTTTCTCGTCACTGTGTTACACTTACGCATTGCCAAAGTTTTTGTTAGTCTTGCATGCTTAATAAAAGTGCTGAGACTGTTACTAAGTAAGAAGCTGTCACACAGTTACTGAAAGTAGAATTGGCCGCATGGCTTAATGTAAAGACAGCAACGGAAGAAGCACCAGTCAATTGTGACAAAGAACCAAATTAAATCACCTCCAAATCTCATTGAATTGTCTGTCTTTGAGGCTAAACTGGTCCCTTAGGGTTAGTTGACACTTTTTAATATCTACACTTTGTGGAAAAAAAAAAAAACCATAAGTAAATAAGTTTAAATTAGGTTCTGATTGTAAACAGATTTCTCAGTTGCATTTGTCCATCAAAAATAACCTTTTCTGAAGACTATCTGTTAAGTTTTGAAGAAAGTAATTTCACAAGAATGTCTTTGAGGTTACAAGGTGGTGGTCAGATAGGAGCGAGTCTGGCTTTTGCCTGATGTATTTGTTAGGAATACTGAGTTCTCCTAGTGTTAATCTTGAGGAAATACAATTTGAGGTTTGCATCTTCTGAAGATTGATTGCATCATAGCCATCATGTGTGAAGTCTCACACAGGACCCACACCAGCCCGTGATCCAACTGAAGCACTTGAAGGACGGTGGCCTGACTTTGGTGCTCTTCCTTGCTTTGTTAACCATCATGACTATAGTCTGCAGCACAAATTTCCTTTTAAACAAAGCTAGAACAGTTTTGGCTTCTTAAACTTAATATTTGAGTAGATTAAGCTGCCATACGTGTTCAGTGTGAATAGTGTTTAAGTTGAAAATATTGTAAAAAAATTATATTTTTTCAAAATATTTAAAAAAATAAATGATAGTAGAACCGAGCTGGTGCTTGTGTTATTGGTGCAGACTCCAGCGTTGGTGTTCACCTAGTGGGCAATGGGCAGCCCTGTGCGTGCGTGAGGTGTGCTCCAGTCCACAGTAGCCGTGCAGGTGTCTGTCCAGTGTTTGACATTGTCAGCATGGTATAAGACTGTGGTTGGCCTGGGGATATCTGTTAGTGGCAGAGCACTTGCTTAGTATGTGCAGCAGCATAGATGTTTCTTGATGTTATAGAGCTGAAGACAAAAACAGGCCATGTAGCCATTTATTGTATTTGAGATGGTATTGCTACATAGCCAAGGCCAGCTTTGAACTTAGGGTCCTCCTACCTCAAGTTTCTGGGTGCTGGGGTTACCTTGTTCTTTCATATGGTTATTTCTGGCTCATTGTTTCTGAAAAAAGCTTTAAGGTAGTGTTTTTTTATTTTGGTTTCGTTCATGGTGCTAGAGGTTGAATATAGGAGCTATTTTATGCGTGCTAAGCAACCACTGTTCACTGGTCATCCACATCCAGTGAGGGTCTTTTGTTTGTTTTGTTTTTCTTTGTACTTCTGTCCTGGAACTCATTCTGTGGTCAAGGCTGGCCTTGATTGTCTAACTCTGCTGAGATTATGCCACCATGTACAGCCAGTGAGAGTCTTTTTACTTTTTAAAAACCGTGACCTTAAACCAATAAAGAGGCAAGTGTTTTAATTTTCTTTTTCTTTTTTAAATTAGATGAGTGACTATTGAGGTAAATGTCTGTGTTTCCCTTTGAAGCCTGGTAGCCAGAGAGGCCAGAACAGGACATCAGAGCCCCTAGGATTAGAGCTGCCATATAGGTGACAGGAATTGAACCAGGGTCCTCTGGAAGAGTAGCCTTTTGTTGGGTTTGTTTTGTTTTTTGTTTTGATTTGATTTAGTTTGGCTTGAAACAAGGTCTCCCCCCATAGCACTGGCTGTCCTGGAGCTCACTCTGTAGGGCAGGCTGGCTTCACTTCTCATAAATCTGCCTGCCTCTGCCTCCCAAATCCTGGGATTAAATGTATGCAACTACACCTGGCAGAGGGCAAGTTTTTAAAGAAACTGGAAAAGACACTTGTTGGGGAGGGGGTGGGCATAAGTGTACAAGGGCACCACTCAAGCTAGCTTCAATCTCATGCCTCCTGCCTGACTCCTTACAGCAGGCACTATAGGGTTAAGCCACCACTTAAAACTTTCACTGGAATGTTTCTTTGAGGGGGAAAATATTTGAATTAACTAGAGCCAGGCGTCTGCATTCTAGGCAGAACTGGGATTCAGAACTGCCCACGTGTTTTGAAGCTCTAATGATAAATGATCACCCCCTTATAGGCTTGTATTAGCAGGTTTCTGGTAACTAAATTGTGATTTAAATTTTATGACTACTAACATTGAAACAAAATAACTTGTAGAAGGATCTCTCCTGTTTACAGTACTGCTGGTGTTTCCAACCTTTCTAATCTCCAACTTCTTACTTAGGTGTGGTAATGGTAATGCACACCTATAAATTCCTACGTTGGAAGGGCTGGAGAGATGGCTCAGTGGATAAGAGCAATTGTTGCTCTGGCAAAGGACCCAGGTTTGACTTTCTAGTACCCACATGATGGTTTACAACTATCCCACTCCAGTTCCAGAGGATCCTATGCTTCTGACCTCCGTGGGCACCAGATAAACACAATTTGCACTAATGTCCATAAAATACACACTTTTTAATTTCTTCACTTTGAGAGGGGCTATGAATACAAGGACCATGAGTTGGCAGAGGGTGAGCTGATGGTGCTGATTCCAGTACTTTATAGAGAGCATGCGCATATACGTACATATACAGACGCACAGAGAAGTATATATATTATACAGAAATACAAGAACCCAGGCCAGCAGTGACTGACTCTAGTTGGTCTAGATGCTGCCTGTGTCTGGTAGGATTGATAGTTCCGCTTACTTGTGACCATCGATGTTCTCACTATAACATGGCTAAGGAATTCTACCTAGATCCACACAGGACTTTTTACCCAGCCTAATTTCCCCTTGAAGAAACTTGTAACATTACAAAAATGAAAGTTTTTTTCTTTTTGTTTAAACAGATGTTTGATTATTCCGCCTCCTGCAAGAACCGTAACACACCCTACCTTTCATGGAGGTAGTTTCAGACTTTGGTACACACAGACCCAGTTTCTATATTGTCTGGAGTGTCTTCTAAAACTGGAGGCTGATTTTCTGTCTTTTTAGAAAATCCTCTGAAGACTGGGCAGATGGGGATGTATCTGAAAAAGGTGGTCCTTTTTACCATGCCCATCCCAAAGGGGAAATCGTAGCTCTTAAGACTGGCCAACGTCTCACTGTTGGCATGGGCTCCAGCTTTCCACTGTATCAGGCCTCTTTCCTCTGGGCTCCCTGCAAGAGGACAGTGAGGTCATCTAGGAGGATAACCACCCTCTGCTCATAACCAGTCCTAAGGCATGTTTCTAGAATCAAGTATGAGTTTGCATTGTCAGAATGGAGCCCAAGGCAGTTTTGCATGCTGGATAAGCCCTCTACCACTCTGGATGCCTTGCCAGAGCTCTGAGAAACCTCAAAAAATGAATACTGTGTAACTACAGCATCAGGTCCTGTGCTAAATAATTTCATTATTTCTGAACACCCCTGGGAGGTGCGTAGGCACAAAATTTTAAGGTGAAGAAACAAGCTAAGTCATTTTACACTGTCTGAATATGGGGATAGTGTGTGGTTGGCTCATGGGACCCAAATAGTGTCCAGGTTGTACCTTGGAATAAGGACATACTTTTAAATTTTTTATCTAGAATGTATGAAACCATGAGAGTGGGGAAGTCTTAGGATAAGCACAGGAAGTAGGTTCTCTTGCTCCTGCATGTAGGCCCTGGGCATTGAATTCAGATCAGGTTCAGCAGGTACCTTTTCCTGCTGAGTCATCCCACCAGCCCAAGGACATAGGCCTTGAGTTACTTTATCACTATTTAGAACTCACTATTATTAGGATTCTACGTTTGAGACATAACCCATTTTTATAGTAGGAATGAAAACCATGCTAAGACAGAGATCTCTGATGGGGTAGAGCTGTGCCTATGGGAGAGGAGTCCCAGAGATTGCAGGTTCTCAGAAGGGCTGGAGCTGATAAAGACTGAAGTAATTCACCTAGCGGGAGGGATGAGGGCAGCCAGAGCTAAGAGGAGCCGGAGTGCTGCAGCTGAATGAGCTCAGCAAGGTCAAAAGACATCAGGAGAGGCTGCCTGGATGTTCTAACAGGAATCAGATGGCCAGAGTGGAAAGGGAAAAGAGCTATTGGCATGTGGTCCTAAAGTCCCTTTGACTCTACTCCCTTGCCATAGCACGAAAGCCTGCCTAGCCCAGAGCACCCTCTTGCTAACAGGCTCTTAGGAGGCAGTTGGCCTATCTACACTAACAGCAGCCTACTCCCTGCAACTTAATTATTGAAACCCAGTTTGACTTCCCGTTTTGTGGTCAGGATTCCTCATAACCAACTGCTCTGTACATCCTCCTCAGTTTGATTCAGGGCCAAACTGGTGAATTCCACCAGCTTGTCCTAAACTGCATTTGACTCTTCTCTGAGGTATGAGGCAGGTATAATGTCAACACTGAGCAGATAAAGACACAAGAGTGAGAAGTTCAAACCAGTCTGAACTGCCATGTCCCAAAGGTGGTTAATGACTGCTCTCTTCCTTGAGCTTTGCCCACCCAGTTTCTCCAAACCTATCTGTAGAGGCAGTGTGGCACAATGGCTAGAATACATGCTGTTTCAGATCAGCAGTTTAATGTTACTTTATGCCTTTATGATGATTTGTACTTTGTTTCAACATGGGATTAAGTCTAGCACCTAGGATCTGGGCAACTACTTTGCTTGTCAGGATTAAGGATGATGTGAGATACTCCTGACTCAGATCTGATGGCTATCAGTTTTTAAAATATATTACTGGGCATAGGTACACTGCCACATTTCTACAATCCTTGAAAAAAAACAAAACAAACAAAAAACTTGGGCATCCAAGTTTCATTTAGGGGGTTTTCTGTTTGTGCAGCAGGCTGCTACCATTCTTGAGAGATTTCTCCCACAAACCAATGCTGTCTTTTTGCCTATCCAGTTCTGTCAAGATAAAGATGTTCTCAGCCTGGTGGTGCTAAAGAGTCAGTGAGGCAAGGACTCCCAAACCCAAAGAGATAGGTTGTGCCTCAGTCTCTCCCTCCAGCCATCGGACATTCCACCAACCCATTTCTTCTGCACACTGGCCTGTGTGGCATCAGGCCTGGCCACATCTCAGGAACCAAACCATCATGAGAGTATACATGATCAGAGTATAGCCTGGCTCTGTGCCTCCCTCCCAGAGCTGACCCAGTACCTGGCACTGTGTTGTCCAGTATGAAAGCAAGGCACCCACCAACAAACATCTCTGTGGTTAGCAGCACAGTTAGGATCTGATCCACTTCAGGAATGCCTGTGGAGTAAGTCATGGGCCAGTGGGCTAGTGGGCTTTTCTGGAAGGCAGAGCTCAGGGGACTTCCCACATGTGTGGTCCACTGACTTCTTATAAACTGTCATGGCCATGGAATATTCCAAAGCCTGACCTTCAAGCCTTTCTGTACCTCTGCCCCATCTTTGGGGAAAAACTTCTGACAGCAGCTAGTTGTTGACTTAGGACTTAGCTTCATGTTCCTCTGGAAAACAGAGGTAATAATAGAATCTTGTGGAACTATGAGGAAAATTGAGTGAACATATTTTTAAAAACTCAATAGCTAAGCTCTTGCTTATAATCCCAGCCTCATTGCTGGTGCTAGGGAAATGCTGTGTCAGCGAAGTGGTTTCCAACCCACATTCCCCCATCGCTGGAGACAGAACAAAAGGTACCTGTGTTGATAGCACCTGGGTTGGAATCCAGGTAATTGGGTAATGTGAGGCCAAAGAACATGGAGAATCCCAACACAAAGAGGTTTCGAGAGGAGTTCATGTCCACAAACTGCAGATTGGACAGTCCCACAGCAGTGATCATACCTGCCACAGCAGAACTGCTAGAGACTCAGCCTGGCTAGACCAGGTCCTGCCACTCCCCCTGGGGAGGCATCAGACACTCACCAAAAAGAGTGCAGAACATTCCTCCTAGGATGGGGTCTGGCAGTGAGGCGAAGAGAGCTGTGAATTTGCCAATGGCACCCAGGATTAGCATGATACCTGCACCATACTGGACGACTCTTCGGCTGCCCACCTGCAGGAAGCCAGGGGCTGGCTAGGCCCAGAGGCAGGGCTAGGCCCAGGGGGCAGGGTATTAGGCGTCTAAAAGGACTCCAGCATTAGGAAGGGGTAGGATAAAGGTGGGATGCTCTCAAAGACAGGATGGGGCTCAGCCAAAACCAAGCAGGCTTAGAACAGAGCCTGCAACACATGAACAGGACTGTGCTGCTCTGGCAAGTGGCAGTGAGGCACCTTGGTAATTCCTAGGACCCCAATGTTGGGGCTGGATGAAGTGGACCCGTTGCCTGTGCCCAGTAGCCCAGCGATAATGCAGCAGATGCCTTCAGTGAAAATTCCCCTGTAAAGAAATGATGAGTAGGGAGTTGGCCCCGCCCCTTCACCAGTCTTTTATCACCTTGGTCCCATACCTGCCCCTCTGAGGCTATGCAGGCTGGTACCATCTAGACCTGGAAGCCAGATGTCCAGTACCAGCCCTCAGTGCTCCAGCGCTTACTCTCTTGGGCAATTCTGAGCTTCAGTTCCTCCTCAGTACCATGACGATGATGAGAGGCCTGAGCTCACAGCACAGCTAGCCATTGAATAAGAATGCACATGAACTGGGTACACAGATGGTTGTCAATAACTGCTTTCCTTGGAACTGACATTCCCAGCACTTACAGAACAAGTAATCCCCATTCCATACTTCAGGGAAATGAGGGCTAGAGGTGAGGGTGACTTTCATGCCCAAGCCTGTTAAGCATGGGACCCAGTCCTGTCCCTACACTTGCTGTCATAGTAGCTCTTCTGGATCAAACATTTGAGGTGGGCATACCTGTTGATAGCATGTACTGGAGGGGGTGGTGCTCCAGCCAACCGGGCACAGGCATAGTAATCACCAATGGACTCAATGATGCCGGCCAGTGTGGCACTGAACATTCCCAGAACTGCAGCCACAGTCACTGTGGGTAGGCCCCACTGACCTGGGTTGGGGGAAACATGATAGGTTCTTGAGGAGGCTGTGGTGGCTTAGGAATAGATGGGGTTATTTGAAGGGGGTGGGGTGCTGGAGAGATAGCTCAGCAGTTGAGAATACTGGCTGTTTCCAGATGGTCCTGAGTTCAATTCCCAGCAACCACATGCTGGCTCATGACCATCTATAAAGAAATCTGATGCCCTCTTCTGGCATGTAGGTGTACATGCAGATGGAGCACTCCTACATTAAAAAAGAATATATAAATACATTTGAAAAGGAAAAGAAAGGGGGGGGGGCTGGAGGAATGGCTCAGCGGTGAAGAGCACCGCTCTTCCAGAGGTCCTGAGTTCAATTCCCAGCAACCTCATGATGGCTCACAACCATCTGTAATGGGATCTTGATGCCCTCTTCTGATATTTCTGGAGGCAGCTACAGTGTACTCACATACATAAAATAAATATTTAATTCTAAAAAAAAAGAAAGAAAGAAAAGTAAAGTAAAGTAAAGAAAGGGAGAGAAGCCAGGCAGTGGTGGCTCACGCCTTTAATCCTAGCACTCGGGAGGCATAAACAGGCAGATTTCTGAGTTCAAGGTCAGCCTGGTCTACAGAGTGAGTTCCAGGACAGCCAGGGCTATACAGAGAAACCTTGTCTCAAAAAACCAAAAAAAAAAAAAAGAAAAGAAAGAAAAGAAAAGAAAAGAAAGAAAGAAAAGAAAACAGAAAGAAAGGGAGAGGAGCTGGTGGGGAGTCTCACTGATACACCGGTCCAGAATAAGATTTGGAGGTAAACCACCACTCAGAGGCATTCACAAACAGGGCTAATGCTGCATTGCCAGCTGAACCCAGAGTCACCAGGTGTCTTATAGGAATTTCAGTTGGAAGCAGAAAGGACTGAGCAGGCTTCCTTACATGGGTAGGGGATTCGGATCCAGGGAGAGATAGCCATGATGTCCCCTCGGGCATCAGTTCGAGCCTGGAAGCCATAGACTGTAGGATCTGCGGGCAGCACGTCTGTCAGGGTCAGCACATAGCAGAGCAGCCACACGGTCATGATGGCCAACACGATCTGGAGCAGGTGGGGTGATGGGGTGCTTCAGGCACTGGGGACCTTGGTGTCAGCCCCAGAGCCCTGGCTGACTCCTAGCCTCTGGTGGGAAGCCCCTCCCTTGCCCCCCGCCCTTTCCTGGCTAAGGTCTTGCCCCTTTCGCAGCACCTGCGAGCTCCTCACCGGAAACATCTTAAAGATCTGGATGCGGAAGAGAGTGAGACCCTTGCCCCATCGGTAAACAGGCAACAGGAAGGTGAGGTTGCGTAGATACTGTGAGAACAGGACGATCAGTAGAATGGAGCTGGAGGCAGAGACACAAGAAGGAAATAGCTGGTGGGCCAGGTTGGGGCCTGGAAACAGATGAGAGGGGAGGAATGAAGGGGATGTGGAGTAGCGCCTAGGATTGGACAGAAATAGTCCTGTTGCCTTGCTCACCAAGCCGAAATGCCCCAATGGGAGCCAGCTCGGTCACCAGCAGCTTGGAAAACAGAGAGACCGATAAGGGAGACAGTGGGGGTGACGGTGAGAGGCCCAATGTAGCTGAGCAGGGCCCCAGGCAGCCCCATCAGCCCAATCACCACCTCTACCACGCTGGACACCATGATTGCACCCTGGACCTAAAAAGGCAAAATGAGCTATAGTCACTTTGACCTGGCCATTAATTATCAAAATGTAAGTTCGTCAGCCACCTCCTTGAATACAACTCAGCAGTGGTCTGCCCATCTAGCCCTTCCTTCAAACCCAATCTCTTTACCCACCTCCCGAATCCGAGGATGCCAGATATGAGAGGTGTTGAGGGGCATACTCCAGTTACCGTAGATCTCCTCTGGGGACAGAGATGGAGAGAACACAATGCCACCACGAACACACCCTAGACTCTGGGAAGCTGCCCAGACCTCCAAGACCTCTCCTCCAGTGCAGACGCCAAAACAACCCACCTTCTGGAGGACACTTCCATCTCTCCAAGGCCAAGATAGACTTGGCTGGAACCAGAAATGCAAAGGCACTGGCCTGGAACAGCGGCAGACTGGAAGGCGGCACACAGTAGCAGCGTGGAGTGAGTAAAAGGGATAGAAAATGATTGGAGGGAGGGACAGAGAAAGGGAAGTCCCTGAGCCCCCATGTGGACTCCCTCCCCCACATTTTCAGGGCTCCCCCAGTTCAAACCCTGCATTTTGCCTTCAGCCCTCCATTCTCAGTGCCCAATGGAGCCATGTGCTCAAAAGCCAACTGCTCCATTTCTGAATCTGAGCGCTACTTGCAACTGTTCCCGTCCACCACCACTGAGTCAAACAGACTTGGATTGTTCAGCCGAGACTAGGAATTATAGATGCTGAAAGCCTGCTCATAGGAATGGGCAGTGGGGCAGGGAAACAGTACCCCTAAACTTTTGGAGTGAGAGGAGGGACCTCCTAAATCTCAGGCCTCCTTAGGAGCTCAGCTACCTAGCTCTAAGGCTAGCCAGGTAGACAGGGCAGAAACCAGCCAGTTTCAGATCACCTGTCCTTCCATGTGCAAGCATGCAAGTGTGTGTGCTTATGAGCCGGGGTGGGGGCAGCTCACCGGATGCCCACTGTAGTCTGGATGAGAGTGGTGATACCCACACAGGTGAAGATGGTACCAATGAGCTGACTGACCATGTGCTGGTCACGGCCCACACACAGCGCCTCAGCCAGGAGGAAGGGCACAGCAATGGTGCCACTGAAGCATGTCAGGTAATGCTGGAGTGAGAGACAATCGAGAAGTGGCCCCACAACACTCTCATGGAAGTGGGCACCCTGGGCCTGGGTTCTGAACCTGGACAGGATTGAAAGGATGCTGACTTGCAACAACATTCCTCACCACACCCGACAAGGGATTCCCAGAGAGCTACTGCTCACCACTGAGGGGCCCCATTCTCCTCCCAGATTATTCCTACGGTTCTATAGATGGGTCCTTCCTGTCATATGCTAGCCACAATCTTCCTGGGCCACTTCACCTTCTTTCGGCACAGCTGTTTGGTGACAGTCATTGTACTGACCTTGTCTCTTTCTCTAGCCTGAAATGACCTTGCTGACCAGAGGCAGGGTGGGACACCAGGGGAATGTGTCATGTAGGGTTGGGGAGGCCTCGAGAAAACCCACCTGGAAGCCCAGCAGGATGCACAGGTACCATGGTGGCACGTCCTCAATCTTGTACAACATGTCAAACTTGGGCTCCGTGGGCAAAGACGCCTGCTGGTCCCTGGTGGAAGTCCCTGCTGAATCCGGGGCCACATGCTGCTTAGGGGAAGAGGGAGCCGCAGCTCAGGGCAGAGCGATGAACCGACAAAGCCTGCGCTGCCTGGACTAAGGGAGCTACAGTGCCTCCCAGCAACTCAGTGAGAGAGGGCTGCGGCAGCCACCCTCCCCAGCTGGTTCTCAGTGGTCCTTGCTACTTCCTACACCCTGCTACATGGATGAAAGCAGTGTCCTGGTTTCCAGATCCCATAGTCCCCGGGCTTTCTAGTGAGGCCACTAAGTCAAAAGACTAGGAAGGTATCAGACCAAAATGGGATCAGACTGGGAAGGTCTAGACTGTGGATAAGCCCCCTCCTGTCCCACCTCTACCTCCTAGAGGTCCTTGAAGGTGCCACAGGAAGAGGAGATCCAGCCCCTACTGACCCCTAAGCCCAAGTTATCTAGCCCCTGAACCTAAGGCTCCGTCACCCCCTCCCTCCACACCATTTCCCGAGTGCCACTTACAGCTCAAGACTATCACTTTTTGTCAAGTGTGCATTAGCAATTTTGTCTCTGCCCTCCCAGAAAGACCAGCACAGGCCCAGCCCCCATCTGTCCAGCTCCCAGCTCCGCTATCCCCCAGCACCTGCTTTGGGCTCTCGGGGTCCTCCTGAGCTTTCATCTCTGAGACACAGGTTTGAGGAACCTCTGAGAAGAAAAGAAGAGGGCTTTACCAAGGCCAAGGAGGACTTTACTCCACTCATCAGACATTGTTCGAAGTCAATCTGTAACCAGGTCCATAGCTCCAGATTGCGAAAGGGGACCTGGCAGAGGTGAGGTATTAACTCTGGCTCCGGTGGTAAAGGCCACCCGAGCAAGAGGCACGCTTACCTACTGAGTATTCTCTGTCCTACCCGCATCCAAGCCTGGCACAAGGGCTGTTCTTGTTTCCCTAGGGAGGGCAAGAGTCTACAGGGTGAAGAGGGGACAGTGTGGGGACGACACGGAAGGAGAGGGAGAGGACATGACTCATCACCTGCTCTCAGAACCCTCTACATTTATTAATGGAGGTTTATCTTATCACCATTGCTGCTCCTCGGGGACAAGATCAGATGCCATTACCTGTATTTGTGTATGCACTGTCACATGTACCCTCTGTGGCTGCATGTGTTAACTCTTTCACTGCAGAAAGAAAAAGACTTAGTAGTGATATGGCCAAGGTCAGTCAGGAAGTGAGGTTCAGAAAACCAGGGTTAAATTCAGGTTGGTTTTGGCGCCCCTCCCTGCCATTCTTCACCACATAGGATTCCTGAGGCATCCACAGACAGGCCTCTGCCCCCTAGTGCTGTGTCAGGGTGAGGATCTTAGCCAGGATGAACTACTCAGTTTGGGGGACCCTATGAAAATGAGAAGGGGCTCCCTTTGTGTCTAGTGGCTAATGCCTGTTATCTCTGCCTCAGGAGGCAGAGGCAGGCAGATCCCAGTGAGTTCAAGCCCAGCCTGGCCTACATAATGATTTCCATCTAGGCGAGCCTGGACTATGCACTTAAAAAGAATACACAACGTAGCAAAACTCTGTCTGAAAAACAACAGGAAAGGGTCAGCTAGATGGTTCCTTAGGTCAAGGCATAAGTGACCTGCCCAGTGACCACCAAGCTCAGTGACCTGCGTCTGACCTCTGTTGTCCTCTGACTTCCATTTGTAACCCTTTAGCAAAACACCCAAACTCAAACAACACAGACACAAACGCAGACAGACAGACAGACAGGCGCTTGCGCATGCACGAGAGCATACATGTACATACACACAAACTAATAACAAATAAATAAAATTGAGGGCTGGCAAGATAGCTCAGCAGGAAAAGGCACTTGCTGCCAAGCCTGATGACCTGAGTCCCATCTTCTCCCCAGGACCCACAGAGTGGAAGAGAATTGAGTCTCACAAGTTGCCATCCCCCCCCCCCACACACACACATTGTTACGAATGTTCAAGCACACACACTAAATATAATTTATTAATTTTTTAAACTAACAAAAGCTAGGTATGATGACACATGACTGTAATCCTGCAGAGGGAGGCACAGGCAAGAGGGTTGGGTATTCAAGAAAGACCAGCCTCCAAAACTCTTGGTTGCATAAGACCCTATCTTGGTTGCTCACGCCTTTAATCCAGCACCCAGGAGGCAGAGACAGGCAAATTTCTATGATTTTGAGGCCAGCCTGGTCTACAGAGTGAGTTTCAGGTTAAAGCTATATAGTAAGACTCTCAGATAATAAAATAGAAACACACACACACCTATTTCAAAGGGGTAAAACATATAAATAAATAAATAAATAAATAAATAAATAAATAAAGTAAGTAAGTAAGTAAGTAAATAAGTAAATAAATCAGGACATTAAGTTGAACATGGGACCCTTCTGAGCACTTCACCCAAGTTCAGTCTGTGCCTGCATCTCTTTTCCTATCTAGCCTGGGCTACAGCCTGACTGTTAGCAGAGGCAGTCATAAGGATCAAAGGGCCCTAGCAAGAGCTAGGCCTGAGACCGGCACCTGCTCCCCTCTGGTTAGCATAGTCCCAACCACCCCAGAGGCTACCTACTTCTGAGTTGCTGTGCCCAAGGCTGGGCTGGGATACAGGGGCACAGGCCAGGCCAAGGGCCCAAGGGCAGCACAGCTCTCCAGCTGGGTAGCAGCTTCATGGTCGCCTTGAATTCAGTTCCTTTCCTCTGATTTGGGTCCACTCCTCTCCTGGTTCCTGCATGGTAGTTCTCAAAGTGGTTGGACCTGTCTGGCCTCTGCAGCTCCTCCCAGGGCTCCGCGGGTGGCAGGGAGCCCCTACCCCCACTTCTTCAATCCAGCCCAAACCTCACCAGGCCATGTGCATTATAAGGCTTGGAAAAATGTCCCCACACGTGTGTGGGCCATGACACTATCCCTCCTCTGCCCCCATTGATGTCTTTAAGACACTGTTAGGTAGAGTAACCTTAGAGGCCGCAGGGGATGGACCCCTCCCTTCTGATCAGCTTTGGACCCCACCTCCTGTTTCTCAGGCAACACTAGGAAGATAAACATCCACTTTGTCACTGTTCCTTAAGCCTACTGCTCAAAAGAATAGAGGAGTCTGGCATGGGTGGAGACAACATTCTGATCTGCTCCAAAGATTAGAACATTGCCTACTGTTTCTTCTTCTGAGAATTACTTCAGGCCTAGCTAGCATGGCGGCACACTCCTTCAATTCCAGCACACTTGAGGCAAGTAGGGGATAGATCTCCGTGAGTTCAAAGACAGTCTGGTTTACACAGTGAGCTTCAGGCTAGCTTGTGTGATGGCTACTCTTGGTGATCAACTTGATGACACTTGGAAAGAACTAAAACTCAAGTGGTCTGTGAGGGATTTTTTTCTTAATTATGTCATTTGAAGTGGGACGACCCACTTTTATTCTGGATCCTCTGAGTGATACATTAGTTCTCCTCAGTGAAATGAGCCAATCCAAGCCAGATTAACATATACAAAGGCAGGTTTATTGCCATGAGGAAGGGAAGGGAGGGGACGAGAAAGAGGGAAAGAGTGTGTGGACAGGGAGAGGGAGAGAAAGAGAGAGAGGACTGGATTCTAAAGAGAAGAGCCTCTGGAGGGAAGAGCAGCCCAGCCCATGGGCTGGAAAGTTCAGGGTTGGGGGCAGGGTATGGCAGATCAGGACCAAGGGCTGCTGGGAGAACTTGGAGGTGAGGTCTCGTTTGGTATATAAAATACGTACCTCAGTTCCTTGTCCCTGGGTTTGAAAACAAACACTGAGGGGGAAAGATCCACCTTTAATCTGGGCCACACCTTCTGTTGGCAGTCTATATAAAAGACAGAGGACATTGCTCTCTTTGCCCATTTGATTTTTGCTCTTGCTGGCAAGTCCATTTCTTCACTGGCATTAGAGCCTACTTTGGGATTCTGGCAGATACTGAAGACCAGCTGAGACTTGGAGCCTTATGGACTGAACAACTACTGGATTCTTTTTTTGTTTGTTTGTTTTTGTTTTTTCAAGACAGGGTTTCTCTGTGTAGCCCTGGCTGTCCTGGAACTCACTCTGTAGACCAGGCTGGCCTCGAACTCAGAAATCCGCCTGCCTCTGCCTCCCGAGTGCTCAGATTAAAGGCATGCGCCACCACTGCCTGGCCAACTACTGGATTCTTAGACCTTCCTTTGGTAGGCAGACACTGATGGTCTGGCTGGACCACAGCCTGTAAGCCATTCCAGTTGTTAGTGAAAGGGCAACACAAACCCCATTGTCTCCATTTAAGGACCAGGCCTGATTTTAAAAAGAAGGCCAGCTGGGCAGTGGTGGCGCATGCCTTTAATCCCAGCACTTGGTAGGCAGAGGCAGGTGGATTTCTGAGTTCGAGGCCAGCCTGATCTACAGAGTGAGTGCCAAGACACCCAGGACTACACAGAGAAACCCTGTCTCAAGAAAAAGAAAAAAAGAAAAAGAAAAAGAAAAGAAAAGAAAAGGCCATAGGCACCAGCTCCAAGAACAGACCATAAACAAGGTCATAAAATCCCCTCCCAAAGAACAGCTTGGAGGTAACCACAAAGTGAGGAAATATCTCAGGATGGGCCATCTGTGCTGGGCAGCCTTATTTCATCCTATGGTTAAATGTTCATGACATAGGAATGCACTGACCACCTGTGACACACACACACCCAGCACCCACCTGTGAAGTTTTAAATTATCTAATCCTTCTAGAGAGTTTCCAGGTTTTCCAGTAAGAAGACCTGCGCGGGGCTGGAGAGATGGCTCAGTGGTTAAGAGCAGTGACTGCTGGATGTTTCTGCAGAATAAACACTCTTTGTCTTAATACTGAGTCTGGGGTCTTCCTTCAGCAATCTTTGGGCCCTCACTGGCCTGCTCTCAGGGGCCTAGCAGCAGCTTACATCATCACCTGCCAGGTGAGCCAGGAATGTGCTGCAGATCAAAGGGCCCCCAGCCACCCCAGATCTCTCTCTATGTCCTTGTGTCTCTCTCTCTGCCTTCCCCTGTGTTTCTCTCTCTGCCCTCTCTCATTCCCTGTCTCTAGAGCCCTTTCTCCCATTCCTTCTCTCTGTGTCCATGCCTGTCAGCCTCTATCTCTCTCCCCACTCTGAGACACTTTTCACTCTTCCCTCCCCCAACAAACCTCTTATATCAGATATGTTGCATGGCACAATTTCTCAGTGGTCCATCTTGACACAGGCCATCACCCTTGCTCACAATTCTTATCCTATCACTAATTTGCCCTTGATAGATAGATAGATAGATAGATAGATAGATAGATAGATAGATGATAGATTGATTGATTGATAGATGATAAATAGATATTAGACAGGTAGATGACAGATATTAGATCGATAATAGATAATCGGTAGATTGATAGTCAGTGTACAAGCCCCGCTCTTCTAGAAAACCCTAACACACCCTGTGTGGCAGTTAGAAGGAGAATGGCCCCATAAACACATAAGTGTGGATGCTTAGTTACCAGGAAATGGAACAGTTTGGAAAGGATTAGGAAGTGCAATCTTGTTAGAGGTGTGTCACTGGGGGAGGGCTTTGAGGTTTGTCAAACCATTTCCAGTCTCTCTCTCCCCACCCCTGTAATTGGTGGTTGGAATACAAATGGTCTCCCGTAGGCTCATATTTTTGAATACTTAGTCACTAAGCTAAATAGATGTGTCCTTGTTGTGGTTATTATTATTCTGGAGGTTGTCACACCTCCCTTGTTGCCTTTAAATATTTATTTGGGGTTCCTACCCCACTTCAGATCATTTAGCTGACAAATAAAAGACAGATTTATTTAGATTTATGATTAGCTTAAGAGCACTAGAGCTAGGCAAACATCAACCCTCTGTACAGCTCTGTCTACTTCCTGTGGGGATTCCCACGATGTCACTTGCCATGTTCTACCTGGGCCACTCCTGCTCCATCAGGCTTCTCCTTATGGCCATGTGCCCATGATCCGATACCCCATAGCGGCTTCCTTCTTCTTCTTCTCCTCCTGGCCCCTACCTTAGACGCCAAGCCCTGCAATCTTTGCTCCTTCCCCCACCTCTTCTGCCCAGGCCAGGCTATAGGCGTCTTTATTAACCAATCAGGGAGAGGTTGAGGGGGAATGACGACGGCAAGGTTTGTCCCACAAAAGCTGGTGTATGAGAGAATTCACCTGTCTGGGAGCAACCAGGTCTTGGGATATAGTATATAGCGTTTGAATACACAGCAGCACCAGACCAATCCCGACAGGCCTTGTTGGAAGAGGTCTATCAGTGGGGGTGGATGTGAGTTTTTCATAAGCCCATACTGCATCGTGTCCCTCTCTGCCCACTGCCTGCTACTGCTCCAGCACCTTGTCTGCTTCCTGCTATGATGATCATGAACTAGCCCTCTGAAACTGCAAGCAAGGCTCCAATTAAATGAGTTTTTTTAAAAGAATAAGAGTTGCCTCAGTCATGGTATCTCTTGACAGCAATAGAACACTAAGACACCCTGTCTCAAAAAGAAAAAAGAAAAAGAAAAAAGGGTATTTGGTAGATTTGCTGCTGGGTTTGATCCTTTGGATCTACAGGGTAGAAGAGGAAAGCTGATTCCAGCAAGTCATCCTCCAGCTTCCACACGAGTGCACATGCAAACACACACTGAATGGGAGCAAGTTAATCCAGTTGGGCTGTCAGTCACCTGGCCGGGAGCCCACCAGTCAAGAAGGCTGGTTCACTTAAAGGCCATGCCAAGGAGCTAGAGGAGTACTCCCCCCTTCATGAGACAATGTCCTTTCTAGAAGTCAAGTTTCTTGTGCCACTACATAGAACCTGCCTACTTTTCTGAGTCCTAACTCAGAAAATTATAACACTTTCTCCCCCTTTTTTTGGATACTAGCCAAAGCCTAAGAACATTTTCCCTGACAGTCTGGGGAAAGTTAATTACCAAAAAGCCTCAGGGGGACTCAATCTCTGAGCAGGAAAGCTGACCTCACTGATAACACCTGTGGAAGCCTCTGATAAGGTGACCCACACACCAATCTCCTTGGCATCTACCACCTCCAGACTCGGGGGAGCTGGCCTGCAGATGCTCTTCATCCCCAAAGTTGCCCCTTGCCCATCAGGTAAAGCCCAGGATCCCACACGTCAGACACAGTCTCACTTCTGAGGACAAGCCAAGACACTTGGTTATTCTTATTAAAGAATGATGCTACTCCTGGATATGCCTTCCTGCTTTTATTTCCACGTTGCTTCGATAAATCTCTATCTAGCTCTCCTTCCTTTTATAAATGCTTACACATCTCCTCTGGTGAACCTACCTGCTTTCTTGGACCCTGTGGCACTGTCTCCCTCTTTTCCATCTCTCTCCTCCAACAGCCACTGAGACCTACAGCTTGTCTGCCTTGTTTTTCTCTCAAATTCTAATAGAAAATTTTTTGAAATGTCCTTCTGAGTACATTTTAAATTTTTTATTTATTAAAAAAGTTTTTATTTATTAAAAATTATTTTATTTTTATTTATTTAAATTTTTTATTTATGGTGAGCTAGAGTCTCACCATATAACAATAGCTGGCCTGAAACTCACTATGTAACCTTAGCTGGCCTTGAATTCACAGAGATCCACCTGACTCTCTGCCTTCTAAGCGCTGAGACTAAAGGCGTGCATCACCACCACTGGCTAGTAGGCTGTTTTTATTCATTTTTAACTTTTTAAAGGTTTATTTATTTTTGAGCAGAGTGTGGTGGCACACACCTTTAATCTCAGCCCTTAGGAAGCAGAGACAGATTTCTGTGAGTTCAAGGGCAGCTACATAGTGAGACCTTGTCCCAAAAAGGAGGAGGAGAAGGAAGAAGAAAGATTTATTTTTATTTTATGTGTGCAAATGTTTTGCCTATATGTGCATGCCTAATGCCCAAGTAGCTTAGAAGAAGGCATTGGATCCCCTGGAACTAGAGTTACAGATGGTTGTGAGCCACTTTATGGGCACTGGAGATTAAACCAAGTATTCTTAACCTCTGAGCCATCACTCTAGCCCACGAGTGACCTTTTAAGATACTTTTATTAGGGGGCTGGAAAGATGGCTAAGTGGTTAGGAGCACTGCTCTTCCAGAGGTCCTGAGTTCAGTTCCCAGCAACCACATGGTGGCTCACAACCATCTGTAATGGGATCTGATGCCCTCTTCTGGGGCGTCTGAAGACAGCGACAGTATATATATATTTTACTTTTATTAACAATACTAAGAACCAAGCAGGAATACCCCGTTTCCCTGATGACATCAGACAAGATCATTCAGGCCCTCATCACAGGCACCTGCCCAGACCTACCTACATCATTCACACTCCTAACAGTCCAGCCAGCATCCTGAGCCCTGGCTTTTCTGATTTCTGAGGTTTCTCGCTAGGGTGAGGGCCATGTGAAAAATGAGGCACGGTGTAGATCCTAGGGCAAGTGATGGTGAGGGGCTAGGAATTAGGGAATGTAGAGAGCACACCCAGTGGGCTGGGAGGCACTCAGCAATTCGAATGTCCACACCAGATTTGCCTTTGAAATATGCTCAGTTTAGTCACACAAATGTTCTTTACAATACTGTGCTATTCTAAAGGTTATAGAAATCTCATGTAAACAGATATCTCATCTAGCTGCCATGGTCCATTGGGCAGCTTATGTTCCACTAGAGAATTCTCCAGTTAGAACTTTTCCGCAACCGCCAAGCTCAACTGGCATGAGGTACTTCATTTGTGGCAGGCTGTGAGGAAGGGACCTTGAGAGAGCTTCAGCCAGTGGCTAGTGCTGACAGGAGGGTGTGTGTGAGCTCAACAATGATGTCAGACACTCAACAGTCTACAGAGCTAAACAGTGGCCAGTCCAAAAGTCCCCTTGCCAATGGGTATCTGCACAGAGGCTCAAACTGCCCAACCGAGAAGCATGGTAGTGCAGTCCCCTGGGTCACATCCATGTCTTCAGTTTTTTGTAATGCCCAGTGGGCATTAGTTTTATGCTATCAGAGCTCTCAGGGTTGGTTCATTAGGCTATCAATGGCATGTTGGGGTTGGATTCTGAACTAGCTGTGGATCTATGGGCCTCCCATGCGCAGGAGGAAGATGGGCTGAAGCAGCCTTTCTGTTTGTTTTTGTTTTCCTGGGACTGTCCTTCTGTCCATGTGTATTCTGTTTGTGCTTTTTGTCCTCTCATACAAATTTTTGATTCCTAGGATGGGACAGGCACAAAACACTCCACTGGGCTTGGTCCTGAACCATTTTAAGGACTTTTGCCAATTCACATAAGACTCCTGTCTGGTTGTTCATCCCCACAAACTAACCTTCTTTTGCAGGAATGAATGGCCTACTTATAAAATAGGATGGCCTGAGAAGGGCACTTTCCATCTCCCCATCAGTGACGGGTAAAGGTTTATTTTATGAGGCCTGGGGCCACTCAGACCAAAAGCTACAGGCCTCACTGTTCCCCATCCTTCTTCCTCTAAAGGAGGGTCAGCCTCGGCCACTTGCCTTCCTCCCCCTTTCTGCTTCCAAGAAGGATCTCTGTCCTCTCCTATTGTTCCAGCTCTTGCCTCCTGCACCTGTCCAGCCAGCACAGATAGAGGGAGGAACAGCTCCTGACTCTCCTGACACCACTTGGAGTCCACCTCTGGCCTGTACTGCCCAGAGGGCCAACTCTACTATGGCCTTACCCCTCTGGGCTACGGGACCCCAAGATGCTCAGGGGAGACAGTTCATGACATATGTGCCATTTGCCAGTAATCTTTACAACTGGAAGTTGCAGTACTCAGTTTTAGAAAGACTATCAGCTCTGACAGGTCTTCTAGATTTGATCATGCTGACTCACCTGCCCACCTGGGATGACTGTCAGAAACTGCTCCAGGACCTCTACATGTCAGAGAAGAGAGAGAGGATCATGGGAGCTGCCCAGAAATTGGTTCCGGGAGCAAATGGGCTGCCCACTCAAGTTCAGGCTGATATTGATGCAGCCTTTCCTTTGACTTGACACAACTGAAATTTTTCACTGCTGAAGTTAAGGAGGTGCTCCAGGTCTACCACCAGATTCTGATGGGGGACCTCCAAGAGGCTGCCAGAAGGCCCACAAATTTATCTAAGGTGAGCTAGGTAATGCAGGGAAAGAATGAGAGCCCCAGAGACTATCTAGAAAGACTTTTTAAAGCCTATACTGCTTTTGACCCAAAAGCCAGAGAGCACCAGTCAGCAGTGAACATAGCTTTTGTTAACCAAGCTGCCCTGACATCCATTGGAAGCTTCAGCCGCTGAATGACTTTGTGGCTTGCCTCTGGCACCCAAAAGCCAGCCCCTATTTACCTTTGAATGGAAAGACTTGGAGAGAGGCTTCAAAGGACAACTGACTTGGACATGCCTGCCTCAAGGATTCAAGATTCGGGGGGAGGGGCAGCCAAGGAATGCTGCTGGACACCCAGAAGCAAATCATCCTTGGCATCCCAGTTGCATTAACCTGAAGGCAAATATGGGAATTTCTGGAATCTGCGGGGTTTTGTAGACTTTGGGTACTGGGTTCACTGAGATAGCAAAACCATTATGTGAAGCCACGAGGGGCCAAGAAGAGAAAATAGAATGGACCCCTGAGATGGACATGCTTTTAAGACTCTAAGAAGAGCCATATTGGAGTCATCAGCCTTGGCCCTCCTGGACATTCACAAACCTTTCCACCTGTCTGTGGATAAGAGAAAGGGGATAACAAAGGGGGTGCTCGCCCAAACTTTGGGACCATGGGAAAGACCTGTGGCTTATTTATCTAAGAAGCTGAATCTGGTAACCCAAGGACGGTCAGCCTGCCTCTGGATCATAGCTGCCACTACCCTGATAGTCAATGATGTTGACAAAATAACCATGGGGCAGGAACTTGTTATCGCCACCCCACATGCTATTGAGGGGACCCCCCCCCCAAGGATCCAGTCAGCCAGTAGCTGTCCAACACCAGACTGGAGTACTTTCAGGCTCTATTTTTTTTTTTTTTTTTTTTTTTTTGGTTTTTTTGAGACAGGGTTTCTCTGTGTAGCCCTGGCTGTCCTGGAACTCACTCTGTAGACCAGGCTGGCCTCGAACTCAGAAATCCGCCTGCCTCTGCTTCCCAAGTGCTGGGATTAAAGGTGTGTGCCTCCATTGCCCCGCCAGGCTTTACTTTTAAATCCCCCTCACATAAGCAATAACCCATCATCTGCCCTAAACCCTGCTACCTGACCCATCCTCAGATATGCAGCATGATTGCCCTATAATTCTGGGGCACATCCAGAACGTCACGCCAGACTTGACATACCCTGGCCAGATGCAGAATGTACCTACTTCATGGATGGGAACAGCTTCATCCAGAATGGAATCAGGTATGCAAGGGGCAGCAGTAATGAACTTGAACTCTGTTATTTGGGTAACTGCTTTGCTGCCAGGAACTTCAACCCAGGCTTTAAGACTGGAAAAGGGAGCCATTGCTGACACTTACACTGACAGCAGATGAGATTATTGAGTGCTGAAGGAAAAACCATCAAAAATAAGGAAGGAATACTTGCTTTATTGAAAGCATTATGGCTTCCTCTCAAATTGGCCATAATTTATTGCCCCAGGTATCAGAAAGGGACATCAGAAATAGCCAGAGGGAACAGGCTAGCTGATAAAGCCAAAGGGGAGGCTACCCAAGCTTCTACTGCCAACATCCTGGTAGCTTTGCTGCTCCCCTCCCCCTGCCCCCTGTCACCCTCCCAACCTTCATACTGGTGAAGACAAATGATATGAGGTGAAATGTCAAGGAGTTTAGAGAAGAGCTGAATGGTTGCTGACCTCTGAAGGCTGCCCCTTCCTACCTAAGGAGTTTGCTAAGCCACTCATCCATCAGATTCAGCAAGCTTCATACCTGGCCACCGAAAACTGAAGGAATTGCCGTGAGGGACAAGGTACGAAATACTTGACTTAGGACCCTTGGTTGATCAGGTAACCTCAGACTGTGCAACCTGCCAGGCTGTGAACCCCCCAGGTCCTGATCAAAGGGCCACTCCAGGAACCAAGAATCAGGGGACAACAGCCAGGGGCTAATTGGGAAAGAGATTATACAGGAATAAAACCAGGAGCATACAGATACAAGTATTTGTTATTTTTTATAGATATCTTTTCAGGATGGGTAAAAGCCTACCCTACAAACGTAATGGGAAAGAAGCTTCTGGAAGACATCATACCCAGGTATGGATTGCCTACCCTGCTTGGGTCTGACAATGGAGCAGCACTCATCTCCCAGGTAACTCAATCTCTAGCACAGGTTCTGGGGACCAACTGGAAATTACATTGTGCATACAGACACCAGAGTTCAGGGCAAGTAGAGAGGATAAATCGGACCCTGAAGGAATCCTTGACCAAATTTGTTACTGGAAATATTTAAAAATGAAACTGGCATGATTCCATGCTTGTGCCGGCAACTCTAGCCCTGTGGGCTTGGCTGGCCATGCACTGGAGGGCAATGGCCCAGCTGCTTTTATCTCGTGGAGACTCTGACTCAGAGCTCCACGATCTCTCCACCAGCTTGCTAGGTTCCCACTGGCGGGTCACTACCACGCCAATCCAAAGCTTCAATACCTCCATGGCCTCCGTGGTGCACATCAGGGAAACCCACACTTTGCCGCCATACCTTTCTCTCTGGAACCCAAACGAGCAGCTGTGAGAAGAAAAACACCACACAAACTTAGCTCAGAAACAATGGTAACTCAATCTCTGGGCACAACAACTAGAATCCTAATCTTTTTTGTTTGTTTGTTTTTTCAAGACAGGGTTTCTCTGTGTAGCCCTAGCTGTCCTGGAACTTACTCTGTAGACCAGGCTGGCCTCGAACTCAGAAATCCGCCTGCCTCTGCTTCCCAAGTGCTGGGATTAAAGGCTTGCGCAACCACTGCCTGGCTAGAATCCTAATCTTGTAAGCCATGTTAAATCGAATTTCTCTGGTGGCAAATCCGCCAGGAGACACTAGTAGCTACCTCTTGTCCTCACGCTATCTCTGTCCAAAAGGCCCTCTCTCTCACCTCCTCCATCCCGGAAGTCTCTCCTGCTGGTCCAGTGATTGGCTCCTTTATTCATTAGGGGATTGGTTCACAAGAAGTCACCTGAGTATGAGACTCATTCCTTGTCCTCAGCCTCTTCCAGGAGAGCTGAATCAGCATCAAAATACAAACAGCACCAGGCCCATCCACAACACAAATTAACACTTGAAGCTGGTGATTACTAGGTATCTCTCCTACCTTATGCCTTATGTAGGGCTAGGAACACCCCCTATACTTTTGGTCCCCCCTATCTGTTTTGAGATCCTATATGGGAGACCCCTTCCCATGCTGCCTAACCTCCAGTCTGATATCTTTGCTCAATATGACCAATAGAAATTTTTAAAATTCTTGATAGTCCTCCATAGGGTCCAGAAGCAACTCTGGCCTGCCATCTGCCAAGTTATGAGTCTGTTCCTCCCCCTAAACCCCATTGCTTTGAAACAGGTGATGAAGTCTAGACTAAGAAACATAACCACAAGACACTGGAACCTCACTGGAAAGGACCTCACACTGAGCTCCTGACCACACTTATGGCTGTTAAGGTGGACAGGACCACTATGTGGATACACCACTCCCACATTAAGCTTTTGAGGAGAGAGACAACCCAACAGTCGAGGTCCCAGCAGAGGAGACTTCCAGGTGAACAGCCATAGGAACGATGGAAGTGCATACCACACCCTGTTGATCTGCTGAAACTGACTCCAGCACTCCTGATCCTGCTTGCTTGCTGCTTATGCTTTGCTGCACTAGCCACTAGCCCCCTTACTATCTGGGTACCCCCAGGGCATGATGCAAAAACCTTGTCATCAAGTTCACAGTGGCCGGCAAGAAGGCTGACTGGACTGCTGGTTCCTAACTCCTCTCATCCTGGACATAACACAGAACTGCTGGTTACTGAACAGGGACTGTGCATTGGAAATAAGGTACCCCCAGCCTATTCCCACCTCTGCAACTGCACTGTAACCCTACTGTTGCAGGATACATGCTGCCCTGAGAGTATGCTTGAAGGACTTGTACCTTGGGACTTACTCCATGCGTTCATGGCCTGGTTGTAAATACGACTGAGGATTTTTATGTCTTCCACCAGCTAGCACCTCCAAACAATTGGGTTAAAAGGGTGGCCATTTCCTCTGTGTTACTAGGTTCTCTCCTTGACATAGGGCTGGCTGGAGCTGCTAGTGTAGGGGCCTCAGAAACATCTCAAGGATTCAAGATGGCTCATTTCTGAAAGGCTCGGAGGAATGAGAAGGCTAGGCTGATTCCAAGACAAACTTCAAATTGTCAGTTAAGAAGACTAGGCCTAAAAACTGAGCAAGTCCAGGCAAGCCCAGGCAAGTCAATTACTAATAGAAAAAAATCCCCAAGCTCCAGCTTTCTTGCCCAGGTGATAGAATGTCCCAGCCACCTGCCCTGAATTAAGGACAATGGGTCAGCAGCAGTTTCCAGACTTCCTCAGCCACTTCCTCAGTAACAGTTCCCAGACCTCTCTATTCTGGTAATGGGAGACCCCAGCATGCAGGATTTCTGCAGAATAAAACACTCTTTGCCAATACATACATTTGAGTCTGGGGTGTCATTCTTCATCAAATCATAGATTCTTACAGTTTATTAGCATATCAGAGCCTACCAGGGCTTGGCTCATATCCCAGCTGCCAACCTTGTGATTGGCTCCTCTCTTGCAGGCACTCCATTATTTCAAGTCAGACAAAACTGTTTTACTTATATATCCCTAACAGACATTTCCCATGGTAGGTAAACAGATGGGGGGGGGGGGTTGATTAGGTAATAAAGATGGTGAACTTCCAAGATGGCCGACTTTGTCCTCACCCTGCTGACCTGGCTGCTTAAAACAAAGGGCCTGTGGACTCTTCCTCTTGCCAGTAGGCCAGGTGATGGACTGGCTGAAAAAGTTAGAGGCCATATCAGAACAAATGGTTATGGGCCACTCAATCAACCTTTCTCTTTAAACTGACTAACCCTAAATTAAGGGAATTCAGAGATTTTAAAAGCCCCAGCCTTGAGAAGAAACCATATTTTCAGCTTTCCAAGGCCCCTTCTGCTTTTTGGAGGGTATTTTTCTCTATGTGTCTGCTGTATATGTGTGTTCCCTATCCCCAATAAACACCTCTTTTTTTTTTAAAGATTTATTTTATGTATACGAGTACACTGTAGCTGTCTTCAGACACACCAGAAGATGGACTTAATTGCAGTGCTTTCAAGGCTGAGCAGGAAGGCAAGTTCAAGGCCAGCCTGGGCTACATGATGAGAGCCTGTCTCTAAACAGCCATTAATAATAATAATAAAAAATAGAGAAGATCCAGAGGTGTTGATGCTTGGACTAAAGCTCTTCTCTCTGGGCCAGGATCTCCTGTGAGCAGGACCCGTGGGTGCCCCCACAGAGCAGCGTCTCTAGAGTCTCATGGCCTTGGCGGTAGGCTTCGTAGATCTGGTCCTCTCCAAATTCACCCAGGTAGTGGAAACATGTCATGGAGAGCCTGAGGGATCAATAGGCATCTTGAATTCTAACCTGCTCACGGGGAAGTCAAGGAGCAAAGCAGGACTCCAGGGACTCCTTCCCCCACATGCTATTACCTATTGGGCCAGGGACCCCCAGTAACCATCACGCTGATGCTTGGCTCTGGCCCCTTGCTAAGTCCTGGGCCCATGAGACGCTTCATCTGGTTTACTTCTTGGACTCCATAGCTGATGGTAATGGAAGCAGGGAATCAGTGCAGACCAGCTTGGGGGGGGTGTGTGTGTGCTGCTATTCTAGACTAAGGAATGTAGGATCAGTGCAGACCAGCCCAGGGGGGTGTGGGGGGGTGGGAGGGTTGCTCCTATTCCAGACTACTGAGCTCAGACAGAGTCAAGTCCAAGGCTCAAGATCTCACAGTGATCTTTCTGTAGCCATCTGCTTTCCCAGATGTTCTCAACAGCAACCGTAGCCCAGGTTTCAGCCCAGCCAACCTCCTCCCTCAGACCACAGCCTTTGTGAAATGAGCATGTGGCATCAATGGGAGGATGGTGGGCTGTACCCACCAGCCCTTCCCCTTAAGGGAGGTGGCAGGGACTGGATCAGCAACTCACGACTGCCAGTTTTGAGAGCAGGTCCGGTCCAGGACATCTGTGTATGTGGATTCACTCAGCTCCTGCAATCCACTGGAGTCTGGAGTGTGAGATTTAGCCTCTGCTTTCGCCAGATGTTGTCCCATCTGGAATGAGGAGGTGCCGAGAGCCTGGACTTTAGGACTGCTGGTCAATTCGGGGAAGGAGAGAAGGACAGACACCCAAGTCTCTGGGGAGAATGAGGTGGCAGGGGAACTGTTGAGCCGGAAGCACCTGCAAGGCAGGCGGCGGGGGGGGGGGGGGGGGGGCTGCGGGCCCCCCCCGGCGGGGGGGGGGGGGGGGGGGGGGGGGGGGGGGGGCTCTCTAGGCCCCACAGCTGGGCTGGGCCAGCTCAGGCAAGACCTACTCTCCTGAGACTAGGGGAGAAAATGCTGGCCCCTCCTTCAGGGCACACTTGCTATTTTTAAACCATGAGAACAAGGAAAGCCAATAATAATGATGATAATAATAAACAAATAAAATAACCAGTCTTTAATAACACATGTACTCACTCAGCACACGTACATACAGAAACATGGCCACACAGGCATGCTTGAGGTGAACAAACATGGTGGGTTCACATAGATGCATATGTATTCAACATGTGTAAAGTAAGGCACCTCAGGGACCCAGGGAGGGTGTCCAGACGAAAACAGATACAGACAGAGAGAAATGTAAGAGGATGAATGATCCCCTGTGGTGACAAGACAAGATGGAGCCATCTCAGATTGTCTGCTTTTTGGTGACCAGGTAAAAGAGTAAAGTGAGGCATGGCAATTCAAGAGAAGGGGGCTGGTAATGTCCTGGAAAGACTGGAGCTGAGAGCTGTGGATTAAAGGCTCAATGGTGAGGTCTACGTTAGACAGAGTGGCCTGAGCAAGGGCTGCTGGGGCACAGGCAGAACTTACTTGGTAGGCCACAGCCCGGCAGGCATCGCAGCGCAGGTGAGTCGGCATATGTGATGAGTACTTCTCTTCATCATCCAGTGTGGGAGCTGAAGCCGAGAGGGAAACCCTCTCCCCGGAGCTCCCCAGGATGGCCCTGCACCCGAACAGTAGCAACAGTGGCAGAGGTAGTCTCATGGCCTCCTAGCTTACTTCTTGGAGCACAGGCTTCGGTAGGGGCACAGATGTGCATTCAAGTTATCTGTGGTTTAGGCCAATAGGGAACTGACACCTCACTGACCCTCTTCCCTTCCCGCGAGGCCCTGGAGATGCCACGCATGCAGATGCCATAGTGGGATGCTGGCTCCTGATGACTCAGCTCCATTTCACACATAGAAGATGATGCAAGGAGAGAGGCTGGGGCTGACCAAGGACATGGGCGGCTGATGGAGACATACTGTGACTCGAGCAAGCGGTAGGAACTGTACCAAACATCCTGTGGGGCGACATGGTTGATACAGTCATCTTGTCTTTATTCTACGCAGAGGATGTGAAAGCTCAGAGAGAAGAGACAAATCCTCCAACTGGAGATGCCACGTTGAGAGCAGTCCCCAATGCCCACAACCTCCAGGAAGAATGTGGCCATGGCCATGGTTGTCAGCTTAGGGCTCTGACTGGAGTGAAACAGTTATTGAGTCTGGGAGACCACAGTGTACAATGAGGGAGAACATATGTGGTCTTTTTCTCCAATCCTAGGGTGCCCTTTACCTAGGCCAGAGCCAGCCGTAAGGGCTTTGTGGAGGGTGGTTAAGAACAATTGCTTGTTTTGCTAAGAACCTGGGTTCAGTTCCCATCATTCACACAATGGTTCACAACCATCAGTAACTCCAATTCCAGGGGATTCAATGCCCCTTTCTGGCCTTCACAGGCCTCAAGCATACACATGGTACATACACATACATATAGGTAAACACTCGTAAAACAAAAATAAATATTTTAAGTGTTATTTATTTGACTTTTGGAGACAGCCCTGGCTGTCCTTGAACTCAAAGAGATCCACTTGCCTCTGCCTCTCAAGTCCTGGGATTAAAGGTGTACACCATCATGCCAGGCAAAAGTAATTTTTTATGTTTTGTTTTAAAAAGGTGGCAGCAGGAAATTAGGACCATACACTTGGTTGTCATTTCAGCCACCATGGCTCTCCATGGTCAGCCATTTATTGCACACCAGGGTAAGATGATACACTCTAGGGGCAGCCCTGGTCCCTCCATGTCATTGGAACCAGTGTCTCTGGTAGAGATGTTGAGGTTATTTTGATGGTGTATTTTAGCCAATTTCCAATCTAGGACAAGGTTGACAGAAGCTCCAATGGATCTTAGCCTCACAGGCTCAGAACCAGAAAGCTATCAAAAGCCTACCCAGCATTGCTTCTGATGGGACTGACCCTTTCCCAAATCCCTCCAGCAAGGCTTAAAACAGACATCACCTCCCACTTCACAGAGATTGATCTCTGGCCCTCGGTTTACCCCAGGCTCAGAGCAGCTAGAGCACAGGTTTGGGGTCTTTCCTGTGCTGAGAGCAGCTGGAAGGGCCAGTCCCTGTGTGGGCACTGATGCCTCTGCTCCTGGAGGAACGTGGAGAATGGACCCAGATACTGGGTCAGGGCCCCTTGGCCTACTCCATTCCTCTTGCCAGCTCTAACTCATGCCATGTGATAACAGCCCGACCTTCCTCCCTCTTGTCATCCTGGTGATTCAATTTACTTGCTGTCTCTGGAGGTGGGGATGGCTTCAAGATAAGCTAGCTCAGCTCCCAGGGTCTACAGAAGACAGGCGCTGGGGCTGGAGGGAGGAGCTAGGTTCCCTGTTAGCTGCAGTCCTGTCTTTGTTGTTTGTTTGTTGTTTTTGAGACAGGATTTCTCTGTGTAGCCCTGACTGTCCTGGAACTCACTCTGTAGGCTGGTCCTGAACGCACAGAGATCTACCTGTCTCTGCCTCCTGATTGCTGGGATCAAAGGTGTGCACCACCGATGCCCAGCTGTCACACCATTTCATGAAGCACCTCCATTTTTGTTAAACAACAATTCCCAAAACTAAAGTAACTTGTTTTTCTAGATTCTTGCTCTCGCTGCTCTCTCAACTCCGGAAATGGCCAAACAAGGGAAATGTTTGCTGACTGCTTGAGATTCTTTAATTCACCACTTGTCCCTAGTCACCCCTAGCCACAGAAAACCCAAAGAAGAGTAACTTTCCTCCCTTCCTCATTCCCAGTCCCTCCTGCAGGCCTTGCTGTTGAGGAGCAGCTTGTCCCATTGGCTATCAGCAATCTTGGGCCATTTCAATCTCTTACCTCCAATCCAGGCTCACCTCCACATCTCCTTCTACAACGTCCAAACTTCATCCCCAGCCACTCTCCTCATAGCTCTCACTTGCTGCCCCAAGCTGCCCTGGGGATACACCGGGCTCTCCCGTAGCCTCCCAGGACAAAGCACTAATCTAGACTTGATGGCTGTCACCCATCCCTTCCATCTCAACAGCACCCCACTGTCCTGCTCCACTCAACTGTGCGGTGTTGGGGAGAAATCAAGGCAGCCTCGGCCTGCTACTCCCACACCTGCTATTCTGGGAAACCCCAACACCTCTTAGACTGGCTTCTCACTTTGAGAGACTTGCTTGCCTTCATAAACGCATACACAAATAACACCACACCCTGGGAAGGTTCGGGAAAGGGATACATATTTTTGTCGGAGGCGGGGGGGGGGGGGGGGGGGGAGTGAGGGGTGGTGGTGGTGGTGGTGTGGTAGGCAGCTAGCCATTTGCTAATGATGCTGCAGCACTATCAGCCCAGGTAGTAGATACATTCTCTTAAGGTCGCTTCTGGTCTGGTGACTGGCTGGAACTGGCCAAAGAATTGATGGGAGAAAAAAAAGTTAAAGAGACTGGGATCTAGAACTTCCAAAGCCTTCTAGGGAACCTCAACTCCACGGAGATAAGGGCTGAGGCTTCACAAAGGAAACACAGAACCTTTGCTGGACTGCATGGGACCAGAACTGGAAGGTGGGGCACAGAAAAGCATCGGTGGTGCTGGACTAGGAGTCCCGCTCAAGGGCATGTAGTACATTCCCTCCAGGGGTCCAGCCTCAGGAGCCCAAGGTAGTTGGAGACTACTAAGGGCTGGCAGGTTGGGGGACTGCGGCGACAGTGATAGGCCAGAGATAGGCGCATAGACGGGCGGGTAGAGGCCAGGCCCTAGAGCCAGCGGGGCATAGGGCTGGCGTGACTGCCGGGAGGGAGAGGGCGAGGGTGGCAGCAGTACTTCCACGTACTGCCCGCTCTCCGGATCGAAGAGTAGCCGCACCCTCGGCTGCCTCGGCGCCTCCACAAGGTAGTACCGGCCGCTCTCCGGGTCTACAAGGACCTTCCCCGCGGGCGCGGCTCCCCGAGGCCTCCGCGTCCCCAGGGAGAATGCAGGAGGGAGCCGGTCGGTGGGAGGCGCAGAGGCAGCTCTCGGGAAGGGTGCAGCCGTCCTGGCCGCCGTCACCGGAGGATCGGGAAGGAGGGGCGCCTGGATCGTAGTTGCAGGAGGAGCCACAAGCGGTGTCTCCAATTCGGGTGCTGCCCCAAGGCTCGAGTTTGGACACGCCTGCGGGGAGCCGGGGCGAGGTGGTCCGGTCTCTGTCGACTCTAAAGGGGAACACTGGGTTGAGGTGCGAGCGCCTCCTAAAGGGCTGGTCCGACGCTCACGGTCCGGGACTAGGCGCTGGGCCTCAGCATCCGGGTTTTCTCCTCCAGCACCAAGTCTTTGGACACTCGGGGTTTTCTCCCGCCGCTGGCCAAAGGCTAGAGCTCCAGGCAAGCGGATCTCACTACGAGCGAAAGGCTTCGCGGTGCTGTTCTCTGCTCTCCGCCTCGGGACCCCGCTGGATTGGGAGACATCCTTAGGGGCTGCATGGAGCGAAGGCTCTGGGGACTCGTAGGGATGAGGTACCACAGGCAGAAAGTCCTTGAGAAAAATGGAAGTGTAGTGAGCCGGGGCGGGCGACTCAAGCGGTGGGAGCGTGTGCTTTTTGGATGCATCACTCTCCTCCCCGCAGGTATCTGCAGGAGGCGCGGGAAGCCCAGAGCCTGGGGTCCCTGCAGGGAAGCTTGGCGCGTAAGTAGTCTTAACCAGCTTGCGCACGTCTCGGGGCCGCGGAATGGTCACGCGCGGACGTCCAGAAGCTGCTTCTCCCGAGTCCAAAGCTTCTGGGCACACATCGTCGTCCAGAGTGCTTGTGAGATGACTTCGGAGCTGTTCCAGTGTATCTACATCTAGAGACGGCTGACCATCTCTAAAGGCAATATCTGCATTTTCCAGTGAGAGAGGACCCTGCGCCTCTGTGAGCTCTGGAGTCCCGGGTGCTGATGGTGTGGGCGGTTCCAGCTCCTGAGTCAGACCATTCATAGCTTCCTGAGGCAAGGCCGTAGATGAACCCTGTACAACAGGACTCCAAGTCTCTCCGGGCGATGGGCTACGCGTTTCAATAGAATGCGGTGACTCCTGTGGGAACAGGGCTGGCGGGGACGGGTCCCTACTCAGCCCTACTGCATCTCCGCCTCTCGAATTTGGAACCTTCCACACAAGAGGCGCTTCAGGACTTGGTTTCCCAACTCTAGCGACACCCTGAGTCCATTGGGGAAGTGGTGGTGGGGAAGGGGTCCTTCTGCTGATGACTTCCTCGACCGAGGCATTCCGATTTTCCCACGCAGAGGATGCACCAGGGAAGGCCGGGCTACTCGTTCTCCAAACAACCTTATGAGGTTGTGGGAGGTTCTGGGGAGACGGGCAGCGAGGACCCCGCATGGCCCCGTTTGGAGCCTGCTGCGGAGGAGATGGGCTTCTCGGCCTCACAGCCCTACTGGGAACCACCCGGGAACCTCTACAATGGAAAGGGGGACTTCGTGCCCTCGGAACGGCTCGATGATCAGGAGTCTCACGGGCGAACTGGGCCTTGGATTCCTGTTTGTAAGCCTGATGAGTTTTCTCCTCTGACTGTAGAAAGATGCTGGAACTAACTGGACCCAGAGGCTCGGTCCCGGGCGCCGGCTTGTCCCGCCGAATCGCTCGCTCTCGGAGGCTAGGCCAAGGCCGCAGGGCTCTGGCGGAGGCAGAATGATCGTGCGCGCGGGGTGGCCGAGACTTAGCCTCTTCCAGGACCACACGAGCGCTGACTGCTGTCTCCTGGGAGTTCGTCGTGGATTCCGGCTTGCGGGTAGATTTAAAAGTGACGTTGTTGGGGGCTGGGACCACAGAGCCCAGTTTTCTGGCCAGCGCCGTCTGGACGATGCCCGCGGCGGCCTGCAAGCGGCTTAGAGACTCGTCCAGGGAGCCGGTGCGCAGGAGCAGTCGGGGACGCGGCGCGCCACTGTCCTGCGAGGGACTCCGAGGCCGCGGCCGCAGCTCGATCTGACGTTTCGGCACCGTGCGGGGTCTAACGGGCGCGGTGCGCTCCTCCAGGGCCACCTCCACACACTCGTACTGGCCTGAGACGGCAGGACTCGGCTCGCGGGGCGGCAGCTCCAGGTAGGTGGCCCAGCGAGAGCCCCCGTCGGGGACCTGCGGCTGCGATGAGTCAGAGGCAGGAGACGCTGGCCCGGGCATCAGGGGACCGCTGAAGGTAGGCACCATGAGCTGTTGCTCCTCCGGATCCTCCGCGTCGGAGAGGCTGAACAGAGGCCCGGCGCCGAAGATGACTTCCATCTCCCCCGACGGCAGCATGCGCAGCTGGGGCCGGGGCGGCGGCGGGCCGGAGCTCGGGCCTCGCGGGAAATCCGAGCCGGAGCAGTGTTGCTGGCGGCTATTCTGGGCGCTGACGGACAGGACAGGCTGCGCGTCCGCCCCCCGCCCAGAAGCCACCCAGAGCCAAGTCCCCCGGCCTTCTGTGTCCGGCCGAACGTCCGGGGGCTCCGGAGAACCCGGAGCTGTGTGGTAGGAGCCGGACGAACCGGACGAGTCCTGACGCCCCGCAGGGACAGGCAGTCGCCTTGAGAGCCCAGGAAGGGCTAGCGGGGAGAGCGCAGTCAGCATGGTGGGCAGGACACCTAGCACTACCTCCCGCGCAGTGCCTCCGCTGGTGGCTCCTGCACTGTCCCCGCCCCGCCTGGATGCCGCGGGGTCAAAGCGTCTTAAAGCGCCAGCGACAACGCCTGAGCTAGCGGCCTTGGCAGCAGAGAGACCAAAGCTGTGGGCCCTTAGGGGTGAAGCCCCCGTGGCGAGCTTTCTCCAACACAGGTGCAGCGTGGGGGTGGGGCTCCATGCAGACAAGCATGTGAGAGGAAGGCAGGCCTAGCTTTAGTAGAGGCAGCAGCTAGGCCCAATTCTAGAAAACTCTGACCTTGAAAGGGGCTTACCAGAGATGAGTTTCAGGATGTGAGATCTTGAAATTCCATATCTTCCCTCAGCCCCCAGTTCTTTTACATCACCAAGAAACTCTCCATGCCTTCCTTACGCTGACTTTCCTCACACCCCCTACACCACCTTTATCGGGGTTAAGGATTATCAGAGGGCTCTCCTAACTCATGTAGGTGCTGGGTAGACTTGTTACTCTTAGGCCCGTAGGGGACAAAGAGCTGGAGGATTATCCCTAGCTAACTTTCACAAGCTGCTTAGCACCCAGAACAAACCTGGGAGAGAAACCAGTCTTTGTATGGTTGGTTCCCTCTAAAGTCCTAGGCCCACAGGCCCTTTTTTCAGTCCCCCAAAACATTCATTCCTTCCCTGGTAGGGGAGCAGCCACCAGCTGTCTTTGTCTTGTGACAGACAATAGGACAGGACAGTCCTTAACTTCTGGCTTGACCTCCTGCTGTGACTCAGGCCCCCGCTGGCCCCTCCTTTGCACCCAACCTCATGGTGACACAGCAAAGGCTAGACTTAACCAATCTTAGTCTTGTGGATCTTGTGCTCCCCCATGACTACCTAGGGACACACTCAGTGATGGCTTCTGAACGGAGTTGACCTTTCATCCTCTCGGATCTGCCTGAGCAACTTGAGCAGGCTACCCCTTTCCCTGCTTTTTAAAAAGTTCCCTCACTTCCCTTGTTTGAAGGTTTTTGTTCAGCCGTGTAAGAAGGTGCAGATGTGGTCTGTAGGGAGAGTACACGCGTATTCTCTACTTGATGGCTTCTGTTCCTCAGCTTCACTGTGGTCTTGGAATCCAGTCTGAATTCTCTGGTCACGGCTAACACACACACTTACACATGCGCACACACATGCGCACACACATGCACACAAACACACGCGCACATGCACATGCACACACACATACAGAAACACACTTCCACACTCCATTCTGCCCTAACCCTATAGCTAACCCCAGAGAATTACATTTTATTCGAGTCCAGGTAGGGTGTGATTGAGCTAACCGGGGTTGTGTGTGTAGGGAAAAACCCAAAACCCTAATCACCCAAATCAAGCAACAGTGCCTACTCGCCCAAGACCCAGTTCCCAATCACTCCCATTGGCTCTACCCCATCCCAATGAGGGCAGCAGCAGGGGCTGAGGACCTGAGCCGTGTTTCCCCCCTCGCTCAGAAGAGGCAGCTGCAGTGGTGTCCTTAGACCTGACTCCCATGAAGTCCTTGTTGCCTTGATTTGCTATAGGAGGCAGACAGACAGAGCAACTGCTCTTGGAGGGGTGAGGGACCCACAGGGATAGACGGAAAGAGCTGGTCTCCCCAGGACGGAGAAGGCAGAGTAGAGGCTGGGCATGACAGCTAGAGAATAAGAAGATAACCAGAAGTTTATTTTTCCCTGGAACACTGACGGCCGCGGGCCCGACGAGTTCCTTTCTTATGCTTCTGGTCCAGCACCTGGGCCATGTAGGTCTCCTGCTGCTTCTGGATCCGGAAGTCAGACATGTGATTCCTGCAACGGAGCCAGCTGGTCGTAGGCTGGACAGCCCTGGGTAGGGGCCAGAAGTCAAGGTCCCCACTTCCATCAACAACCCCCCCAGCCTTGGCCCAGCCCCTCACCTGAAAATCTGTTTCTGCTGGATGATAGCTTGCTGCAACTCTTTAATCTCATTCTCTTTGCCATTAAGTATATCCTCCTGCTTTATAATGTGCGATTCAATTTCTGTGGGGGAGAGAGGCGGGGGAAGGTGGGGAGGGGTGGGGAGGGGTGGTTCCCACTCTCAGGCTTCTGAGTTGAGGTCTTCCTTTGTGCGGCTCTTCAAACTTTGCTCTCCCTGCCCAGTTCTTCTTGGACAGCTGCCTGTACCTTAGTATGGAGGAGTTTGCTTTTCTGTATTGGACACTGAACCCAAGGCCTCACACATGATAGGTAAGAGCTCCACCACTTAGCTCTCCATCCTCAATTTGGGAGTGGGGGACCAAGATCTTTCTACATAGCCCTGGCTATCCTAGAACTCACTATGTTGAGCATGCTGGCCTTGAACTCAGAGATAACTCCTATTTCTGCCTCCCAAGTGCTAGGAATAAAGATGTGCTACCATGCCCCCACCCACCCAGTGCTCTTATTTATTTATTTATTTATTTATTTATTTATTTATTTTTGAGGTAGGGTCTCTCTATTATAACAGCTCTGGCTGTTCTGGAACTTGCCATGTAAACCAAGCTGGCCTCAACTGAAGAGATCCCCCTGCCTCAGCCTCCTCCCAACTGCACCACCACACCCATCTCCACTTTCTACTTGGTTTTGAAGCAGAGACTCATTAAGTTGACCAGGATAGCCTTAAATTCACTCTGTAATCCTAGTAGAGCTTAAACTTTTGGTCCTGCTACCTCAGTAGCTTATGGGTGTTCACCACAGGACTCTGCCACATCAACAAAGTTTTGGGGTCTCTTGAGTAGGGACAATGTTTCTATCGGTAACTTTACCACTGACTGTATCATGAACCTTACCCAGGTGAGGATGGGCAAAGATCCTTGGAGGGAAGCAGAGGGTCCTGCCATAGCCCTGGCTGGCCCTTAGGTCTTTACACTTCCTTGGTCTAGAAGTTGCAGCCCCTCCCAGTACTTCCTATCCCATCCCCTGTCCCTCTTTTTCCTTGTGCCGATGTCTAAAGTGTCTCATCCATCAATCATTGGCCTTTTTACAACTAGGACATAAGGGACTATTGCTTTCATCACTGTTAACTTTAAGACCTAAAACAGAGCCTGGCTCATAGATCTGTGTACTGTGGAATAAACAAGATGTCCCTAAGAGCTTTGGGCTTCAAAATACAAAGTTTGGCCATCTCGGTTAAACCAGACCTATCAAGAGCACACTCAGGCCTAGCCTTGTGCTATACAGGGCCTCTGGTGGGAGACTACTTGACTTGGAGTCCTTGACTACTCCAGACATGTGCTTAACTTCTCAAAAAGAGGAGTCATGACCCAGGAACTAGAGACTGGACAGATGGCTCAGTAGTTAAGAGCACTGAGTGCTCTTCCAGGGGACCACAAATTGGTTCCCAGCACCCTATGGTAGTTTATAAACATGTTAACTCTTCTTCCTGGCAATCTGACACCCTCTTCTGATTTCAACAGGCTCTACACACACACACACACACACACACACACACACGGTGCACATACATATATGCAAGCAAAACAGTCACACACATAAAATAAACCTTAAAAACAAAACTCAAACTAAACTGAGGGTGGAGGCACTTGCTACTAATCCCAGCACTAGAAAGGCAGAGGTAAGAGTATGGGAAGTCCAAGGTCATCTTACCAAGTTTAAGGCCAGTCTGGCTGAGACCCCCACCTCAACAGAATGAATGAATGAATGAATGAATGAATGCTGAGGTGTTGAAGGCTGGTGGTGTGGCTCATTACTAGAACACTTGCCTGGCATGTGTGAGGCTCCTGAGTTTGATTTCCTGCTCCGAAGCAAGGAGAGAAGAAAATAAAAACAAAAGACAGAAGAGGAAATGATCAGAGAAGGACAGCTGCTGGAGGAAGGCTTGCGTTGATGAGGCGGTGCTAGCGAGCTGGGCTAGCTGCTTTTACAGACCAGGTTCCTCCTAACTACTGTCCCTACATAACTGTCCTTCATGGAGCCCTGGAAAAGTCTGATCACACAGGGAGAATAAAAAAGCCCCTCTGATTAAAAGGATGGCTGCACAGGACTGGGAAGACAGTTCCCTGGTGGAGTGCATGCCTATGCTTAGCTGGCAAAGCCCTGGGTTCAATCCCTAGCACCATTAAAGAGAGGAAAACTAAAGGAAGGGAAATGTTAGGTGTGGTGGCACATGGTGTGATCCTAGTGCTCAGGAAGTGAAGGCAGAAGAATCACTTCAAAGTCATTCCTTAAGCAACTTTGAGGCCAGCCTGGGATGCATGAGAACCCAACTTGAAAAAGGGGGTAGGGGGCAGGGGAGTGGGCTCCATGGTTAAGAGCACTGGCTGCTCTTCCAGAGGACCTGGTTCCATTCCCAGTAAGCACATGAAAGTTAACAACCTCCTGTAACTCTCTGCGCACATGCAGACAATACACCCATACATCTAATAAGATGAACCTGAAAAACCCAAAATGATTAAAGTTAGAGAAAACATTTGGGGGGTGAGACTGGGGAAGGGCTTGTTCTGTGAAACACTTGCCTTGCAAGCATGAGGCTGTGGAGTGGGGTCCCCAGAACCCATGTGAAAATGCTAGGTGTGGTGGCATGTACTTATAATCCTAGTGCTGGAGAGACAGAGGCAGGAGGATCCCTGGACCTCTCTTAGCCAGCCAGTGTGGCCACATTGGTGAGCTCCAGGCCAGGGAGAACCTGCCTTATTGGAAGTGGGTACCATTCCTCAGGGTAACATTAGAGGCTGTCTTCCAGCTTCCATACGCATGCACACATGCACACACACCTCATACAATTTAAATGGGATGGGAGCTACAGAGGTGGTTTGGTTGGTAAGATGCTTGAGCAACAGACATGAAGGCCACATTTTGGATACTCAGCACCTACATAAAAAGCCCCTGTAATCCTAATGCTGGAAAAGTCAGTCTAGTCAAAACTGGTAAGTTCCAGGTTCAGTGTGAGACCTTGTCACAAGAAATAAGGCAGTGGGCCAGTGAGATGGCTCAGCAGGTAAAAGTGCTTGCTGCCGACCCAGAGGACCTGTGTTCAATCTCCAGGACACACAGTGGATGGAAAAAGTAAAGGCTAAATGTTCCTTTCACCTCCACACACATACTGTGGGATGCTGACATAGACACACACACACACACACACACACACACACACACACGCAACTATAATACAAAACCACTGCTTTAAAAAATAATGTCAGGGGCTGGAGAGATGGCTCAGCAGTTAAGAACACTGACTGCTCTTCCAGAGGTCCTGAGTTCAATTCCCAGCAACCACATGGTAGCTCACAACCATCCTTAATGGGATCTGGTGCCCTCTTCTGGTGTGTCTGAAGAGAGAGTGACAGTGTACTCACATAAAATAAATAAATCTTTTTTTTTTTTTTTTAAATAATATCAGGTAGTTGAAGACTTGGCTTAGCGTTTAAAAGCCCTTGTTGCTTTTGCAGAGGACTCTGGGTCAAGTCCCATCACCCACAGGGCAGCTCACAACTGTCTATAAGTTCAGTACCAGGGTATCAGATGCCTTCTTCTGGGATCTGTGGGCACCAATCATGCACAGAGTGCAGATACACACATCCATGCAGGGAAAACACTCACATACATGAAATAATGTGGGGTGTGCTTGAGGACGGCCCCTAACTCTGACCTCTGGACCTGGCCTGCATAAACAGACACGGGCACATACAAGGGAGGGAGGAAGGTGGAGAAGAGGGAACTACACAAACTCTGGCCATGCAGATGTGTTGGTGCATTTAGCAGTTCAGGAGAAATATGGTTCTTGAGGCACAATGTCGAGAAGAGGGAAGAGACATTGGTGGAGGCTGGAGACCAGGAAGGAGCCCGCTGCATGATGGTACTGGGCCATAGAGCCTGGTTCTCTAGGTCATCTGCATAATTTGGATTAATTTCATCTAAAATTCTTCTGGCAAAGAGAACTAGAAATCTGTGTGACTAACTGGGCATGGTAACACAGAGCTGTTAACTCCAGTATCTGGAGGCAGATGTGGGGTATCTCTGTGAGTTCAAGGCCAGCCTAGTCTACATACAGAATTCCAGGATAGTCAGGAAAACCTACACAGAGAAAACCTGTCTCAAAAAAGGAGGGGAAAAAAAAAGAAAAAAAAAAAATATGTGCGTGTGTGTGTGTGTGTATGTATGTGTGTACACGTGTGTGTATGTGTGTGTATGTGTATGTGTGCGTGTGTATGTGTGTGTATGTGTGTGTGGGTGTATGTGTGTGTATGTGTGTGTGTGTGTGTGTGTGAAATTGAATTGAGCTGGGTGAGGGTGGTACATGCCTTTAATTTCAGCACTTGGGAGGCCAAGGAAGAGGACTTCTGTTGAGTTTTGAGTTTGAGGCCACCTTGGTCTACAGAACAAGTTCTTGGACAAGCAGGGCTATGCAGAGAAAGCCTTCTCAAAACAAACAAACAAACACCAGCAGCAGCAACAACAACAAAAAACAAAACCAAACTAAAAACCAAAACCCCATGAAATCACAAAGGACCAGGCATAAGTATTGATTAAAGTGAGGTTCATACCTCCACACTGGTTTAGGTGAGGGCTGTGGCCCACGGGAGAGGTGCAGAACATTCTATGGGGGAGGCATCCAGATCCTTGACCCCATAGCACATGCAGAGCCTTAGGGCCTGGGCTGATTTTGGTAGAAGGAGATGCCCTAAGATAAGGTGTCTCTGGCTATACCAGGAAATATATCCAGCTCTCTGGGCTCTCCAGATGGGGGAAGTACAAAGGCAAATAGGACCCAGGGGTGGAGGGACACTGGCTATGAGACAGGGACTACTGGTTAGGCTTCAGGAAACCTTGCTCAAACACCCATGATGCCTGTCAGCCTGCTTGCTCTGATCAAGAGACCAGCCTGTTGTCACTTCTCAGGGAGTGCTCACCAGGAATGACAGAAGGCTGTGGTGTGGGTGGGTGAAAGCTGCCCAGGGCCCCAAGTGGGAGCCTCATGAGGAGAGATCTTAACTCTCTTGGGTCAGGTTGGTTTTTAGCCTATTTAAGATCTGCTACAGTGAATGAAAAGATGTCATGCATAGAATTCATAGTAATAAGAGTTTAGCATTCTCTGAAAATGAAAGCTCTTCCTAACAGTTAGGATATTATGTAGCTGTGCCCTCAGCTCAGAGCGCTCCACAGAACCAGAAGGAGCCAAAGGCATGCACATAGCAGAGTTGAAATCCAGGGCCCAGACATATTTTACTCAGTGAATAAAATACTTTTAAACTGCCTAAATTAGTTGCCTACACCAACAATTCAGAAGTTTCCATTAAAGTTGACTTCTAAATTCTTTTCTTTTTGCTTGTTTTTGTTTTGTTTTGTTTTTGAGACAAGGTCTTGCACAGCCCACAATGGCCTCAAACTCCAAATCCTCCTGCCTCCACCTCCTGAATGCTGGCATTAGAAGCATGTGCTACAACATCTGGCTTCTAGATTCTTTTTAAAGATCTGGCAATCCTAGGCTCTAATCCCAGGAGAGGGGCATGGCTCTGGTAATCCTAGTCTCCAGTCCTGCAGGGGTCCCTTGATCCTGAGTCTTAAGATCCCCAGTAGGACTGTGCTTGCTATACAGCTCCTCTTGAAGCAAGGTAATAAATGGAGTATACTATTTCTAACACTTATCAAAAATGGGAAAAAACAAAAGGTGGACTAAGAAGGTTGTATGTTTCAAGAAAAATGGGAGCGAGCCCGTTCCTTTATGGCTGTGAAGAATACCGCACACTGACCGCGTCCATCATTTCCGTGGCCTGCCTGGTCCCTGAAGGCACTTTCGAAGGTGTGACCCGCCTGGACTTGCCTGTATCCTCAGCCGGGGGCAGAAGTTGGAGTAGAGGCCTGATTTTGGCATCGGCACTGGGCTGTTGGAAAAGAGCCCGTGTATGTTAACTTGGGGGGCAGCACGGGCCTCCCGCCTACCATTGCACTTGGTGATGAGCTGGTCCTTCTTGCTAGACTCCTGCAGGACTCTGCTCTTGACACTGGAGAGCCTGGGGGGAAGTTAAGATGAAAGGGTGGGCAGGCAGAAGGCAGATGAGTCCCCAAGCTCCGAGCCCCTTTCCGAGGCCCACTCACGCTTTTTCAAAGGCCATTTTCTCTTTCTCCAGCTGCTTAGACAGTACCTCCACCTCTCCGAGGGCAAACTGCAACTTCTCTTCTTCCTTGGCCAGGAGGGCTTTGGTTTTGGCATGAGCAGCTTTCTCATCCTGCAAGGGAAATAATGATTCTTTATCCTAAGCCATCTTGGGTCTCTTAAGATCCCTTTAACTAACCCTCTTTTCAGAGGTGCATGCTGAAGCCAGGATGCAGGAAGATTCAGCCTCACTAGGAGGGCCTCAAGTTCTGAAAGGCCAAGACTCAGGGATTCTGCCCAGCCACAGGGATCTAGGGACGTGGGAGGGGCACGCAGAAGTTACTACTCACCACCAGCTTCTTCTCTATTTCCTGGAACTCCTCTTTACTGACAAAATTTTCATCCTGGAGAACCATCTGCAACAGAGCCTGGCTCAGAAAGGGACTGGGGCTGGGGTGGAAGGGGTGTGCCCTTTAAGGACCAGGACAAAGGATGGATAATGGAACCATGTCCAAGGCACACAGATCTTGACAGGTCTTAGAACAGGAGAATTTAGTCTCACAGATTTACTGAGGCCTGGCTCTAAGGGCTACCTACAAAGAGCAACTAGTCTCATGGAGATTGCTCAAAGCCAGCACTCTCTCTACACTGAATGTCCTAGGCAGAGAAGTACAAAGGTTTATGGTACACAGAGGGACCCCTGGGCCCAGCTTCAGTAAGGATCAGGATTGCTCTCAGAGAAAATGACATTAGCCCTGAGATCTGACTGCTAAATAGGATAAGTAGAGAAAAAATCGTTCCAGATGGTACAAGTGAGCTGTCAAGAGAAAGATCTAGGACCCTCTGGGAATTGAAGATAATTCCTCGCCCGTGTTGGCATACACTTCGTTGAAATAGAGTACGCCTCTCATAATCCCCCTCGAACCTAACTCCTCAGAAGAGAAGACACTGTCTAAAAATCATTAGAGTGAAAATCAGATGTGAAGCCAGTTTAGTTTTGTTTTTGATTGTTCGTTTGTTTTGAGACAGAGACACATTTCAACATTGTTATCAAAAGAGAAACAACAACAAAAAAGCCCATGAGCTCCAAGTTGGCCAGCACCGAAGTAACCTATGACACCAGTGCGTGGCATCCACTAACTAATTGAGGTTGGAAACAAAAGGGCACAGAAAAGTTTGGAGGCCCTTAAATCAGTACCGTGAAAGGCCAAGTTTGTATTTGCACTGCATTTGACAGTGGAGAGGAGTGCGGTTTCAGGAATGATCTGGTTCCTATGCGCAGGCTGCCTTGAGGGGTCAGTGAGTTCCTTACAGCTAAACGTGGAGACACTGAAGTTCACTGAGTATCTACCAGTCCCTTCAGCAATCAGGCAGAATAACTTGGTAAAGCTCAGAAAAGCACCCCGCTCTTCTAGTCCGCCCCTGGCTAGGTGAGCCCCGCCTCCCGCATGACGCCCTCCGCAATGTATACTAGCCACGCCCCTACATCTACAGGGGGCCCGGCCCCGCCCCCACAGGGGAGGTGTTCAGGGCGGCCTTTTCCCCGAGGTCTGGCTGCATACCACATTCCTCAGCTGGTGGATCAGTTCCTCTTGAGATTCAATCACGTCCCGCAGTTGATCGAAGGCGAGACACACAGATCCAGAGCCCCCATGCGACCACCCAAGGGGCGTCGCCATCTTCTGCCCCCGCCAGCTCGTTGGAAATGGTTTCCCGCTGCGTGCCTCACCCGTCGCCGGCCAATGAGAATGAGACGCCACAGAGCACCCTGGCAACCAGGGCGGGGACTTCCTTTGTTCGCCTGGCCGAGGCCGGGCTCGTAGAAAGCCCTTTGAGGCCCGTGCGTGTGTTTCAGAGAGTAGAGCTAGACTGGATTTCAACCCCCAACAATGCAGCTACAAATGACAGGGTGTGATAGCTTAGGCTGGTAACTTCAGCGTTCAAGAGGCTGGAGGATTGTGAATTCAAGGCCAGCCTGGCCTACATATAAAAGCCCTGACTCAAAACAAAACCAAACAAAAATACAGAAGAAGAGTTCTTGCTTAGCATACACAGAATCCAACCAGACCCCAGCACTTCGAAAGCAGAGGCAGGGAAAAAAAAAACCTCAGAAAAATCTAAGGCTAGTCTAAGGCTAGTATGGGCTCAGAACATCTCGTCTCCAAAACAAAACAAAACCAACGAATAAAAACCAAACCTTTGTAAAATATAAGACAGGCATGGGGGCAAATGCCTTTAATCCCAGCTCTTTGTGAGTTCCAGGACTGCCAGAGAGCTACATAGTAGAACCTCTAAAATTTATCTCTTTTTGTAAACTTAAAAGATTCTTGTACGCTTCAGGGAATCTACTTAGGTCCACCTCTCATAGGTCAAATGGACTCCAGGTAAGTACTGTCAATCCCTTGTTCCCCTCCCCCACCTGCCTTATTCCGGAGGGTGGGGTATAGTCCCTTTTCCCTGGTTCTGGGACATCCAACCACCTTGAAGTACCAAAACTTAAAATTTTCAAATGTACAGCCAAGAAAGAAAATTCTCCCTAAACTCCTTAACTTTATCTTTTGCTCCAAACACACACATCTCTCCCAGCACCCTGCCAGATGCAGGGCAGCTCCGAAGCAGCTACCCACAGGTGCTCTGGTCCAGCCTCACAAATTACTTCAGCTGGGTCTTCCCATCCCTAGCCCCAGAAGTCCTGCAGAGGTTGGACAGCAGCATGCTCTTCCCAGACCTGGCCAACAGTCCAGCTTTTGGACACCCCAGTAACAATGCCTCAATGTCAGTACGGGGTAGCCATAGACAATGACGTTGCTCCTTACTCATTTATTATCAACAAAAGGCTTGGATGTTGGGTTTCAGACCTGGGACAAGTAGTTGAGGTGCATATTTAACATACCAAAGTGGATCTGGCCTCCAGGTTCTCCCAGCATCCTTCAGTCTCTACCTGTTACAGGGCATGGCTGACATACCCTGCCCTCTATGCTGAGCTTTCCAGCCCAGGGACTGGGTTTCCTCCCACTCAGCGGCTTTTCACTATATAACCCAGATATTTGGCATTTGGTCCTCTTCCCTCCCTTTCGCTCCCCTCCCCTCCTCTTCCCTCCCCTCTCCCCTTTCCCCTCTTCCCTCTCCTCCTCCTCTCCTCCCTCCCCTCTCCTCTCTCTCTCTCTGCATCTCTCTTCTCTCCATGTGCTGTGCTTTCTCTTTCTATTCTCCTGTCTCCCTCTGCATGGCGACTTCACTGACCCCCTCATGTGTGGTGTGTGGCCAGTGAACTCGCCCAAGAGCTGCCCCCAACAGACCTGCCATTATAATTTAATTTGGCTTGGCTTGGCTCATGTCATCAGCCAAGATAACTTACCGCCTAGTGCCTATGGGAGTGAGAAGTATCCTGGGAACTGAAGTTATGGATGATTGTGAACCACTTTGTGGGTGCTGCTGGGAACTGAATCTGGGGCTTCTGCTAGAGCAGGTGATCTTAAATGATGAGCTACCTCTCCAGCCCTGTGCTTAAGGATTTTTTTTTTTCATTTTTAATTGTGTGTGTGTTGGTGTGTGTGTTGTGTATGTGTGTGTTGTGTATTCTGTGTGCAGGTGCCCATGGAGGCCAGAAGAGTTAGATCCCTTGGAGCTGGTTCCTGCTTGGATGACAGGGTATACTGGGCCCAGGATCCACACAGCTCTGAGGTGGGACAGCGTCCCAAAGGAGGGGCATCCTGAGCCACAGGAGCTCAGGAACTTTACAGCTCTGAGGTTGCTTCCTCAGGAGAGGCAGTGCAGCTCCCCATGGAGGGTAGCCCCAGCTGAACTGAGGAGTTCAGGAACCTTAGCTGGGCTCCTCTTCTTCCTCTTCCTCCTCCTCCTCCTCCTCCTCCTTTCTTTTTAAAGATTTATTTATTTGTTATTTATATGAGTACACTGTAGCTATCTTCAGGCACACCAGAAGAGGGCATCAGATCCCATGATTGATGGTTGTGAGCCACCATGTGGTTGCTGGGAATTGAACTCAGGACCTCTGGAAGAACAGTCAGTGCTTTTAACCACTAAGCCATCTCTCCAACCTTGCTCCGTCTTTTCTTTCTTTTCTTCTCAGCTTCTTCCCAAGCTGATTTACGACCCCCAAAGGGGTTGTGACCTACATGTTGAGAATCACTGCACTAGGTGTTGGCTCTAAGAGTTCTGGGGTATCATTTGTTCCCTGACCCCAACCCACCTGGAACACAGTCAAGTTTTCAGACTCTGCTGAATTGAGTCTCACATGCATGGTGGGCCAAGAAGGAGATCTAACAAGTTGGACTATGTAAATATTAAATACCATGAATGATATTTTTAAACCAAAACTTTGTAAAGTATGGGCCATATAGAACAAAGCCAGGAAAGAGCTGGGTAACACTGATGCTTCTGATGCTAATTCTAGTCTTGATCTAGATTGTCTGTGGTGTGCTGCCATTGCTATCTGACAGAATCCTTAACGGAAGTGACTGGTTCAGTTAAGTCACATCCTTCACCTACAGGCACAGGCTGCGGGTTCATTCCTCTCTGCTGTTCCCAATCCCCCCCACCATCTCCATACTGTCTTTTTCAGTGAAGAAAAATAAGGATAAGGTTGTCCCTAGGCTTCAGGATGTCATGTTTTTGTAGTTATTTCAGGATAGGAACTGGTTTTATCAACAGGTTCTTTTGTAAGCATGTTTTAACTCCCATTAATAAATAAGCTGTCCAACTTAAGGTGTTTTTTTTTTTTAATAAAATAATGTTTTCTTAAGATCAGATCTATTTCTTATAATAATACAAGTTACTAACTGATCGAGATAATTTCAAATGCTTTGCTCATACTCTTGATTTATAATTAAAATTTACGTTCATTGTGTCTGAGTTTTTCATTGTTGCTGGATTATGATTTTTTTTCTTTTTAAATCTGAGCTTTTGCTGGGCAATGGTGGCACACACCTTCAGTCTCAGTTACAGGGCCTGTGAGCCACCCAACGAGGGCTAGGAACCCAAACTGGGACCTTTGGAAGGACAGTATATACGCCCAAAACTCTCTTAATGCTATAATGTAAGTTGGTAGTAAATGCCTTTAACCCCAGTACTCGGAGGGCAGAGGCAGAGTTGAAGACCAGCCTGATCTACAAAATGTGTTCCAGGATAGCCAAGGCTACACAGAGAAACCCTCCCTCAAAAAAACAAACAACCACAAAAAAGAATTACCTGCAGCCATAATGTTATTGTGCTCTGTGTAAAGATTATATGTGTATTACTCAAATGCTGATTTCTGTGCCCCCATATCTGGTTGCTCCCCAATTGTTCCCTGATTGGTCAATAAAGAAGCTGATCAGTCAGTGGCTGAGCAGGGGAAAAAATAGAGTTTGACTTCCTCCTAGCCAGGGGAGGGGAAGAAAGGAAGAAGTGGGGATTCATTTCCGGGAGAGGGTCCAGGAGACACCACGAGAACACACCTGGAGCCCAGGGAACCACATTAATACTAAAATGCAAGTATCACTGAGATTTTGCCTGGGAGGTAGTCAGATTAGCTAAGAGGATTAAAACAGAGTAAAAATGCTCAGTTTTTGTGCCCTTAAGGCTTATTAAATAAATATAATAGTCCAGTCTCAACTCTTTGGAAGCTAGCTGGGTTAAGGAAAACCACAACAAAATTTATAAACAATCAATAACAATTTCTATAAAAGCTAGGCATAGTGGCTCACACCTATAATCCCAGCACTCCAGAGGCAGAAGCAGGTGGATCTCTGTGAGTTCAAGGTCAGCCTACACAGAGAAACCCTGTCTCAAAAAAAAAAAACATAAGTAAATAAATTCATTGAATTCTATTTTATTTTCACTGTTAATGTAAGAGTGTTGTCATCTTAAATTGTTTTTTGCTGAAATCATATATATATATATATATATATATATATATATGATAAAATGTTTAAAACAAAACAAACCCCCACCTGCTGCTCTTGCAGAGAACCCAGGTTCTGTTTACATCACCCTCATGATGGCTCACAACTGACTCCCTTTTCTGGCCTCCAAGGGCAATATACATGCAGGTAAAACACCCATACACATAAAAAAATTAAAAGGGATAAATCTTCTTTAAAAAATCCTTAGCCAGGTGGTGGTGCAAGCCTTTAACTCCAGCATTAGGAGGCAGAGGCAGGCAGAACCAAACCGAATTAATCTAGAATACATGCCATCGATATTATGTGCTGTTCTAAAACACAAACTATTCCATGGTAAAAACTGTGTCCAAAATGGCTCCAAGCATGTTCAGTATCTGAGAACGGCAAGCAAAGAGGATGGCTGAGGAAAGAGGAGCCATAAAGTCGAATTTTGTATGTAAAATCATTTAATGTTCACTTTGTTAAAACACACTCCAGACGCCTTGGGTCAGGTGACCAGATTTTTCAGCATTTTTCACTGCCAACTAATTTCACATGTGTCATTCCTGACTCTGGTCACAGAACACCCCCTTCTCCACCTCCAAAAACCGAGTGTGGTGCAAATGTACTCAGGATATAAGTTACTTGATACTGCACGAGGTATCAACAGTGCAGGCCCAAACATTAAGATGTATAGTAACTTGGCTCTTTCCCAAAATAAATATATGAGGACACCAATCTAACCCTTAAGTGAATACAGATTCAATGCCAGCTCCTGTGAGGAGCAGTGCATGCAGAGACAATGGGTTGGTTGTGGGGGCCAGCTGCAACAGGAACCTGCTAGGATTCCCAAGGTGCCTCTGGCAGTGCCAGTTCTGAGGAGTGAAGATGAAAATGGATCTGGCTCCAGCAGGGGCTCAGCACTTCTTGTCATTTCTAGCAGTTCCCATAAGCATGCATCACAATGCTACTTTCTTACCGTACGTCACTTCTCCCAAGCTGTGAGGCCTGGAGCTGATCAATGAAGCGGAGATGTTTCCCTGGCTTGTGTGATGAACAAGCTCCTTCAAGCTCTACTGTTCCTTACAAGGAGAAGGCAGAAATGCCTTCTGTCTCTCTCTCACTAAAGGAGGCACCTCACTTGAATGGCAGCTTCTATTCCTGTGTGAGCCTCACTCCCATCAGTCCCCACTCTGTAGTCTCAAGCTGTGAGCCACACTGACAGCAAGAAGAGCCACAGCAAAGAGCTTACATTGCCAAGAAATCGCCCCCAAAGATGTAGGCAAGAGAACAGAGCTTATTTTACCAATGCACAGACAACATATCTAAATTTTAAGCAAGGAATTAAGAGTTTAGCACTATTCTAGATAGTGCCAAATTATTTCAACTGAAGCAGGGAAACAAGATGTGAGTTCTGTAGCCTGCAGTAATAAATAAAACAGTGCCACCAGGCTGTAAGAACAGACAATAGGTGCAACATTACCGGAGCTGTTAATGTTCTGGTCACCTCATCAGTGCCGGGAAATCCACAGAACTAGTAAAGGTCTTCTAGTGGGAGGCCGGTTTCGTAACGGTTCATTTTCTAGCAGAGGCTGGGGCTGGGAGAGGAACGCTTTCACATCTGGGGACTTCCCATACCTTTGTTTGGCTCACGGGTACCTCTTACAGTGTATGTGTTGAGACAGGGTTGCACTGTGAACTTTGTGTGTAGAGCAGGCTGGCCTTGAACTCCCAGTATTCTGCCTGCCTCTGCATTCTGAGTGCTGGGTTTAAAGCTATATGCCACCATGCCTGGCACATTTTACAAAATAAACTCCCTGCTCTCGTAAAGAGACTCTCAAAAAATTAGGAAGATAAGTCTGGGGATGGAGCTTGGAAGGCTAGCATGCACCAAGCCTTGGGTGCATTCTCTAGCACCACATAAACCAGGACTGATTCTAGCATTCAAGAGGTAGAGGCAGGAGGGTCAGAAGTTCAAAGTCTCAGGAAGTGGTGGCACAAACCTTAAATCCAGATAACCAGCACTCCAGAGGCAGAGGCAGGAAGATCTGGGAGTTCAAGACCAGCATGATTTACAAAGTGAGTTCCAGGACAGCCAGGGCTACACAGAGAAACCCTGTTTCAACAAACAAACAAACAAACAGGGCCGGGCATGGTGGTACATGCCTTTGATCCTAACACTCAGGAAGCAGAGGCAGGCAGATCTCTGAGTTTAACGTTAGCCTGGTCTACAATATGAGAACCAAGATAGCCAATGCTACATTAAAAAACAAAGAAAAATGTCTAGAACTGCTCCCTCCCCTAAAAAAAAAAAAAAGTTCATGGTTTTTGACTATATATGAACTTTGAGGCCAGCCTGGGTAACAGGAGACCCTACCTAAAAAGAAAAGAAAAAAAGACGTGGACTATAAACCAGTTACCTGCTTCTCCTTTTAAATTCAGTCTCATGATAATCTGGGCAGCTCAGGAACTCTGGTCCGACTCCACCCTACACAAGAAGGCCCAATCACACAGCCTAGGCAATCAATGACTTAGTTCTATAAAGAGTTGCTTTTTTTTCCTCTAAAATATTTGTATCAAGTGTCCTGCTTTTCAAAAAAATGTATGTGGGTGTTCTGCCTGCATGTGTGTCTGTGCACCAGGTGCATGCAGTGCCTGTGGAGGCTGGAGGGGGTCAGGTCCTCAGGAACTGGAGTTACAGAACTTTGGGAGCTGCCTCCTGGATGCTGAGAATTGAACCTGAGTCCTCTGGAAGAGCAGCCAGGGTTGTTCTAACTGCCTAGCCATCTCTCCAGCCCTGGTCCTGCTTCTGAAAGTCCAGCAGGGAAGCAGTCCTGAAGAGACCCAGGACTGCCAAGGAAAGGATGCAAGTCAGGGACGGAGGTGTCCTGGAGGATGGGGAATCTGCTTTGCCAAGCTGGCTAGAATCACCCAAGAAATAGGATGATCTCTCACACTATATTGCCTCACCTGGTCATATGACCTAGGCCGACCGTTCCTCCTCTCTGGCCAATGTTCTGATTCATAAAAGGGCTAATGCACCGGCTTCACAAATTGTTTGGAGGAATAAGTAAAAAAAAAAAAACAGAACCCCATGTGAGTGAAAGGCCTCGCTTTGTAGTAGGCATTCCATAAATATTGAATGGATGAAAGATCACATCACTATCTCATACTAAAATGTGCAGGTTACTCAGTCAAACACAATGGCTGCTGATGCTAATGTGAACCCCTCATGCCACAGTGACAGGCTCTTCCTTTTGTCTGAGCTTCCTCTTGGGTTTGACTACTGTCCTTCTGTGCACTCCTGTGCTCATCATGTGACCTATAACACTAAATGATGATTTAAAAGGGGGACACAGAGACTACTCTCCAGTTCTGAGACTAGGGAATCTACAGTGATGAGCTGACAGTCTTGGATTTCACCTTCTCCCTTAGCCCTGCTTCCTGCTGCTGAACTATTCGCTGAACTGTCAGAGCTCAACAAGTTTTTTTGTTTGTTTGTTTTGGGTTTTTTGGGGGGGGTTGGGGGGAAGGTCTCATTATGTAACTTTGGCTGGTCTGGAATTGATATGTAATCCAGGCTGGCCTTGAACTCAGAGAGAATGGCCTGCCTCTGCCTCCTGAGTGCTAAGATTAAAGCTGTGTGCCACCATATCCAGCCTGCTCAACCAGGTTTTACTTCTTAGACCTTCTGAAAGAGAACACTAAGAAAATAAAGGAACCTCACTGGCTATGGTGGCTCACAGCTGAAATCCCAGCTCTCAAGAGGCTCAAGCAGGAGAATCGCTGCAGATTCAAGGCCAGCTTGGACTATGTAGTAAGTTCCAGGCTAGTCTGGGCTTCAGCATGAGCCTTTCTGTCAAAAAAGAAAGAAAAGAAACCTCAAATCAGGCAGTTTTGCTTATTTTTATGTTCCTGGCTCAACAGAGATTTGGATAACACCGAACTATTGGCTAAGTAGTTCAATTTCTCTATACTGTCCTTAGGGAGAGGGAAACTGAAAATCAGGGGATGTGTTGATCCTACAGCGGGAGAGGTGTCATTCTTGGCAGATACCGCCAATCCTCTGAAGTGCATCGGCTAAGCCTAGACATGCCTAGGTAGTGGGCTTTTGCTGCAGACAGGATGAAAGAAGTGGGTCTTCTCTGGGATGCCCTGACCCACATTCACAGAGGAGCTGGGTCCAAGCTTTACCATTCCTGTGACTAAGACAAACTGCTCCTGCTCTGGGAGCCAGGCTGCTGCAGCTTTCTGTCCAACAAAGTTAGCAGATAGTAGGGTGCTCTTCATTTCCTAACTTGTATTATAAAATGGGATTTGCAACGTAATAGTAACGGGTAAGAAGCCCCACCCTGGCCGAGCAGGGTCACCGGTCTCTCAGCCAGCCCTGCGGAGGCCGATGAGCTTGGACAGCTTTGCACAGTTTTCGAGTTTCAGTGATTCTGCCTTCTGCCGCAGTCGCTCGTCTCTGTATAACCCCGCCAGATTGGTCAGCTCCGACTCTGAAAGACACAACAGGTGAGTAAGGCTCATTCATTCAATGAGCTCTTTGTTCATTTCAGCGTTTCTAGATTCAAACGACCTTGCTACCACTTCATTTTGTTCCATCGGGCTCCTCTACCCTAGAGGTCTGACTGGGCACTGCGCCAGGTTCTGGGGGTTAAGACTGTCTGTGACCTGAGAGCCCCACAGTCTCTGTGCTCTATTATAAGAGTACTAGGCTTAGTTCTTATCAACAAAACATTTGGCACGGGCTTAGGAAGCTTGCCCATGTGCAGAAAGAGGAGATTGCCACGGCCTGGCTACCAGTGGTGATCAGATGGCAGTTGGAGGGACTGGAGCCCAATCGCCTATTCCTGTCATCTGAACAAAGACAGCTGCCGCATTCTTCCCTCCGCACGCAGACTCCTGAGTCACACGTGGCACAGGGCCTGCTCTGGTAGGTGAGCATCTATAGAAGCCAGGCTGGCAGCTTTCTTCGTTCCTTTACCACATATGGAGGTTCCCAACACAAACTGCTCTTCCCAAAGTCAAACCACCTGGCCCACTGGCCTCTTGTTTCCTTGACTAAATAAATTTCATTTTCCCCTCGTGATAGAGAAGGCCATTCTATTTTTAACTGGAATATAATCTCTGCTGTGTTTCCCAACTCCATGGTGGTTGCTCTAAGTTTTGATTCTCCTTAGCAGAGCGCTCCAGAAATGCACCTTCAGAGACATGTCCCACATGCCACATATTCACAGGATGGCATGCTTGCATGGGCTTGGTGGCTTCTGAAAGTCTCCAACAGCAGGCAGCTTTTAAAGGATCGTGCTTCTGAAAATGCTATTTTAATCATTTTGAAATATGCCTTCCATTCTTTTTTTTTTTTTTTTTTCGAGACAGGGTTTCTCTGTGTAGCCGTGGCTGTCCTGGAACTCACTCTGTAGACCAGGCTGGCCTCGAACTCAGAAATCCACCTTGCTGACAGGTTTTGTTTTTCTTTGTGGAACAAGATGCACCTGTCTGATTAATCAGCAAAGTACCAGGACACAGGAATTAGCACTCAGCCAGGAGGAACAATGGGCATGGGCTACTGAATAATTTCTATCAACACAAAACACTGCCTGGCATTTCTGTTCACAACGATTCTATTTACACCAAGGCAGGCCCACAGTGCAGATGGAGTGGAGGAGGCCAGGAGAGGGTTGGGAAGCATGACAACCCTCCCTGGACCGTGAGTGCAGGGCTGGACTCTGGCCAGCTGGCAGTGGCTTGGCAGGCAGTGGGGTCTCCCAGGCTGCAGGACAATGTGCTCTCATTCACCCTTGATGCGGGTGCCAACAGGGCCTCCCAGCCAGGGCCTGACTTGGCACAATCACCTTGCAGGTGATCGGGCGTTGTGGAGGACTGTGCTGCACTCAAGTGTTAAGTTTTGGCTCCTGCGCCCCACCACACACACAGCACTCGTTTCTAGGGCTTCTTTGGCAGGTGGGAAGGTTATGCAGGAGGCCTCTGTGAAATGGGTGCACTTTGCTCCTTTAGAGTCACAGCTACACCAGTGTACCAGAACAGACTGGCTCTGCTCTTCACTAGAACAATCTCTGCTGGGTTTTGTTTTCTTTTTTTGAGACAGGGTTTCTCGGTGTAACCCTGGCTGTCCTGGAACTTAGATTGTAGACTAGACTCATCTTTAGAGTCACCCTACATGGGTGCTGGGAACTGAACCAGGGTCCCCTGAAAAACAGTGAGTACTCCTAACCATTGAGCTATCTCTCCAGTCCCAATACTCAATAACTTATAGGAGTAGAACCAAGAAAATATCTTTTCCCCTTAACAAAATGTCCCCTTCAACCTTAACTACCCAGGGCCTGGTCCCATGGGACACTGCACTTCAGTCTATTGTGTGAGGCTGTTCAAGTTTGGGTTTCACCAAGAATCAGGTATTCACTGTGTGCCAGGCACTGTGCTAAGCCACATCCACATCATATAGCCTCTCAGGAGGGAGAGAATACTTCCCCATACACACTCACACTTCAAAGCCTAGGATTCTACCCACTCTGTTATCCTGCTCAAGGTCACGGGAAGAAGTGCTCACTAAGGGTAAAGACCTGGTCCAGCCTTGGCTCTGCTGGACCAGGCTAGGAGGCAGTTCTTGCCTGTTACTTGTATCCTGCCCAGTACAGTGGCATGGCCACTTTCCCTGGCAGTTCATATGCAGGTATAGCCATGAAAGAGTAAACAGGCCAGTTCCCACGCAGAGTAAAGGATTACTCATAGAAGATCACCCACATTAGGCTTTCTAAGGAAAAGCAAATAGAAGGAGTAATAAAGATTTTAAAAGACAATGGCTAGCCTTGAGAAAATTCCCATTTGGTATTTTGCCATGAGTGAACTTTGTTCTCAAGTGAGTTTATTTTTACAACCTCAAAGAGCTAAATTTAACCTTCCTGGCCGCACTTGCTGCTGGATTCAGAGGGCAGATGCTGCCTGCTCTCAAATGGCACTCGGGTGGTGTGGAGGCCCCACAGAACCATCGTGTTTAAATGCTAGGAATAGACTTTTACAGGGGTATGTGCCGACAACCTCCATTCAGAACTGGTGAGTTGCACACATCAGGCTCATTCAATGAATTTGTTTACTCTGCACATGTGTGAACTGAGGATAGATCCTAGGACTTCACGTATCCTAGGCATGAGGTATACACTGAGCCATACCTTCAGTTCTTTTCTTTCTTTTTTTTTTTCTTTTAAAAAAAATCATTTTTATATAGGGCTTACTAAGTTGCCCAGGCTTGTTCTACCAGGTCTAGCTCTCACAGAATTTTCACTTGCACCCGAAGAAGGTAACAGTTCTTCTTTTTTTTTTTTTTTTTGGTTTTTCCAGACAGGGTTTCTCTGTGTAACCCTGGCTGTCCTGGAACTCACTCTGTAGATCAGGCTGGCCTCGAACTCAGAAATCCGCATGTCTGCCTCCCAAGTGCTGGGATTAAAAGCGTGCACCACCACTTCCGGGCAAGGCCACAGTTCTGAACAAGGCTCATGTGGATGGAAACAAAAGCTTAGATGCCACTTTTAGTATAATCTTTAACCTCTTGGCATGCCAGCATCCAAATGCCAGAGTAGAATATGGTACACGGGCATGCATATGTGTGTGTGTGGTATATGTATATGTGTGCTTATGTGTGTAAAACATGCAAAACACACATTTTCATGTAGTTCTTGCAGAAAGCAATAGACTCAAACCATTCCAGTGCCCAGCACAAAGGGGGCACTTGGGATATATGACTTTGCCTTTCCCCTAATCTAGATCCACAGATTCTTGCTTCTAAATTCTTCTGCTGTGCTGGAGAACATTTTTAAGCCAACACTTGGGGGCAGAGGCAGGTGAATCTTTGTGAGGTTGAGGCCAGCCTGGTCTACACACCGACTTCTTCCTCTTTCTTTCCTTTTTATTTCCTTTTGTTTTTTGAGACAGGGTTTCTCTGTGTAGCCCTGGCTGTCCTTGAACTCACTCTGTAGACCAGGCTGGCCTTGAACTCAGAGATCCACCTGCCTCTGCCTCCCGAGTGCTGGGATTAAAGGCGTGCGCCACCACTGCCTTGCATGTACCATAGCATGTATGTGGTGCTCAGAGAACAACTTTTGGGAGTGAGTTCTTTCTACTTCTGGATCCTGGACAGAACTCAGATGAGGCTTTGTATAAACTGCCTTTACCCCTGACCCATCACACCAGCCTGTTTTTATTCCCCAAGACAGAGTCTTACTATGTAGCTCAGTCAGACCTTAAACTCAAAATCTTCCTCTCTGTGCCTCCAATTTACTGGAATTACAGGCCTACACCACCACACCCAGCTCTTCCCTAATTTTAAAAAGAGAAAACTTAATTTAAAAAGCCTATCTCTATAGTGAGATCCAAGACAGCCAGAGCTACATAGTGAGACCCTGTCTCAAAACAAAACAAACTAATTTAGCAATGAGGTAGGTCAAAGCAACTTCATCCTGTTTAACTGCCCCTTATTTGAGGGAGTAGCTAGGCTTTGGCCTGTAGGAACAGAGGGCAGAGACAAGGTCCCTGAGGGAGAGGGACAGACAGAAGCAGTCATCATCAGCTCAGCGCTTCCCAGCATGACACTCTTCTCTAAGGACCCATGCTGAGCACATGTTCAAAAGGCAGGACTGCGCCCGGAAGCCCAAGGAAGCCCAAGACACGGACTTAGTAAGACACAGTCTGCTCCCCAAGGCCAGCAGCCCTGCAGAGGGAACTGACACCCACCCATGAACCACTGAAGCTAGTGATCACTACTGCACTAGTGGGAAGAGTAAAGTGCCTTAGGAACACACCAGGAGGACAGATTAACTCAGTGGTGGAGGTAGGAGTACATGATGGGTAAGCAAGGAGACAAACACCTTGGCCAAAGAACAAACTGCATCAGTAGACAGCCATTTAAGGACATCCAAAATAAAGTTTAAAAGATGAGTTATTGTTTGCTTTGAAAAAAAAAAAAAATCAACCAAAACCCAGTTTGCAAAGCCAAGATGCAGTTACTTTATGTATGTGGGGGCTGGGGACTAAGTGGGATAAAAAATGAAGTTACTGGCTGAGACAGGACCACCAGTCCTCCCAGCACGCCTCAGTAACAGCTGCGGCTTGTAGGCTGAGTGGCAGGCACTGTTACCCCACTGACCTCTGTGAGGGAAAGAGAAGATAGATATGTTCACACTCATCCTACTGAAAAGCCAGACCCAGGAGGCCAGGTTTCTTCAATGAACCCACAGGCGACAAGAGATAGGGAAGAGACTCCACGCCAGCAGCTGCGGCAACTATTACTTCTTTTCTTTTCCCCTCCTTCCTCCTCCTCCTTGCTTTTTCTCTTCTTTCCTTCTCCTCCTTCTTTGGCTTTTCAAGACAGGGTTTCTCTGGCTGATCTGGAACTCACTCTGTAGACCAGGCTGGGCTTGACCTCAGAGATCAGCCTGCCTCTGCCTCCCAAGGGCAAGTGCTGGGAGTAAAGGCGTGCGCCACAACTTCTAAACTTCTGACTTGACTCAAAAAGCTAGGCTGGTTCAATCAGGTTTTTCTGAATTTAGGAACCGTGAAGGAAATCATATAGCACTGAGATTGTCAAGAAGAAGCTTGGGATACAAAATGGGGTCAGTCAGTGACTAGTGAGGCTGGGGGCCTCAAGAGCAACAATCAAAATGTACCGTACCCCACGAGGAGTCTCTGAATGCCAACCACACTTTGTGGCATGTGCACACATTCTTGTAAAAATAAATAAATGTAAGGGTTTTTTTAAAAGAAAAAGGGGGGGTGTCAGTAAGATGGGAAAGCTCGTGTATACCTGTAATCTTAAGTCCTCAGGAGGAACAGAAATTCAAGACTACAGAGCAGCAGCCTAGAGGCAGAGGCAGGCCAGCCTGGTCCATGTAGTGAGTTCTAAGTCAGCTAGGGCTATGTAGGAAGCCCCACCCCCATATCCCGGCTCCACCTCACATCCCCACCCCGAGGGGAAGAGAACACAATAACTAAATTGGTAAATACAAAGATGTCTGAGTTTTTTAAGTTTTCCAATTCCAGACACATGTCAATAAACTTTCCTTCTTTGCTGTAGTATCTGAGTGGGTGCCTGCCCACTGTTTCTGTTGACATAACTATGTGATCTAAACAAGTAGAAAAGAGGGGTCAGGAGGCTGGGGAGACCTCATGATAGTGGGTCTCGGCCACGAGTGAAGCCTGCTTGGCCTGACTTACTTTGCTGTTTCTCTTTCCAACAGCTTGTCTGGATGTAATCAATGTAATCTTTCTCTATTGTTTTCTCCAGGTCACGAAGGGAAGCTCCTCGGTAGGCCTTGTCAAAGTTTTTATCCACGAAGTAAGGCACCTGTAGGTTCTGCGTTTCTCTAGCAATGGTATAGCCCAAGGTTCTGAAACAGAAAGTACCCCACATCAGTTTGTATAGCTGGCGATCTTACTCCTGGCTCTGGCCTCTAAATATTACTTCCATCATCTCTACGTCCTTATGAGTAACAAATGTCCCTTCTTGCAAGTTTTCAAAAATTAGTATTAATTTTATGTATCTTAGTATTTTGCCTACAAGTATATCTGTGAACCATTTGCATGCAGAGACCAGAAGAGGGCGTCAGATTCCCCTGGAACTGGAGTTATGGATGGTTATGCCCCACTGTGTGAGTGCTGGGAATTAAACCCAGTCTTCTGCAAGGGCAGCCAGTGCTCTTGACCTTTGAGCTGTCTCTCCAGCTCCTCCTTGGGATTAAAAAATACTTTAAGAAATCACTAGGTCCCACTGACTATGGATCATTCCAGACCCACAAATCACAATCTGCCCTCCCCCTTCCCTTTTCTTCTCCCCCCCTCCCCATCCTTCCGGTCTCTCTCTCACTGTAGCTCCTGCTTGTCTGGCTCAGAGCAATCCTCTGTCCCTGCCTCCTCAGTCCTGGACCAAAGATAGGAGCCATCACTCCTGCCTTCACTGGGTTCCTCTCTAACCCCACCATGGTGAGAAAGAACAATTAACTGTGGATTTCAAATTATGGTGCTGATCCTTCTAAACCAATTCTGGCTATTTTGCAGTTGACCAGAGGGTGTCACTGTGTGACAGAATAGTCTCTCTTCTAAGGCAGAGGCAGCTGCTACCCAGCATCCACATTGTTACCGCTGGGTTGTTCCTTTCCATTTAGGTTTGTTGTTTCAAGTAAGTAAATTTAGTATTTCTCACCTCTACAGAAAACACTAGAGGAACTCTGGATGGCTATTCCCTGAAACATAAGGCCCTATTTATCACAGGAAGATGAGGTGAAATGTCAGCATGAATCAGCAAAACCTTAAGTCTTTTCTCTTTCAGACTGTTGCTAGGGGAAAATTAAACATTCCACTTACGATTTATAGAATAGACTATACGGGGGATTAGCAGCCAGCAGCTGAGTAATGACAGAAATAGTCACAATCACCAGAACTGGAAGCAACTGAACAAATGCAGAATATGGAGTCTGTAAAGGAACACAGAGAAGTGCCTGAGAGGACGAAGACATCACAAAGGAAATGCAGATTATTAACACACAGTGCAGGCATGTCCACAAAGCCAAGGGTTACCACAAAGGCTGGATTTCAGCTTAGAAGCAAACAACACATTTTTTTCTCTGCTGACAGGCTAAAGGAAGCCCTTCCAAATTGCATTGTCAATAATCCCACTGTCTTTTACACCTCTAGGTAATTCAGCCAGACAGGGACTGGGCTCTGGGAGTGGCTACTGCTAAGCAACTCTTACTTGGCCACAGCTGTCCAAAATCGATGATATCTAACTCTGTCAAAGATGGTCACATTCTTCCTTGACAATGTAGGGTCAAGGTTCATCCCCCTCCTTCATTAACAACAGTTTAGAGAAAGGACACATTCTTTCAGATACTGTGAACCAGCCAGAGGCATAGTATTTGTTGTTTTTAATGTGTACATGAGTATGAGGCCACCAAGAGAGCTCAGCAAGTCATGGTGCTTACCGCCAAGCTGGATAACCTAGTTCAATCCCAGTGACACTTCTTGCCTTTTGAGCTTCTTGAGACACCCCTGTGGATCCTACTTTTAGTTCTGAAATTTTTGTTGTTGGTGGTGGTTTTTTTTTTTTTTTTGGTTTTTCGAGACAGGGTTTCTCTGTGTAGCCCTGGCTGTCCTGGAACTTGCTCTATAGACCAGGCTGGCCTGGAACTCAGAAATCCACCTGCCTCTGCCTCCCAAGTGCTGGGATTAAAGGCATGCGCCACCACTGCCCAGCTTGTTGTTATGTTTTGTTTTGAGACAGGACTTCTCTGTGTAGCATTGGCTGTTTCAGATCTCACTGTTTAGACCAGACTGAGATCCACCTGCCTCTGCTTCCAAAGTGCTAGGACCAAAGGTATATGCCACCAGCCTGGCTAGTCCTGAATCTCTTTAAAGAGATCCTTCTTTTATGTAGTAAGGGAAGGTTCAATCAGGACAGCCTCACAAGCTGGGCGTGGTGGCTCACATGATGGTCCCAGCACTTCGGACCTGCAGAGGCAGGTGGATCTCTGTGAGGTTAAGGCCAGCCTGGTCTACACAGTGAGCTCCAGGACAACCAGAGTTACATAAAGAGAACCTGTCTCAAAACCAAAAAGTATTAGGTGGGGAGGGGAGAGGGAAGAGGGAAACTGGGAGGCTAGGATACACAGAAGGAACCAGGAATGGAGGGTTACCGACACTTACCCAGCTCATTTTACCAACGTAGCTCAATTGCGAGCCTAGCTCTGACTATATACCACAGGGGCAGGCCCAGAACAGCCCTGTAGGAGCAGCTCCTCACCCCCACAGAAGCAGGCTCAGTATAGCTATGGGTATGATCTCTGCTCCCCACACACCTGAGATTTGTCTTCCTCTCTCTTATGTGTTTGTGTCCTCTCATGGCGGTGCCTCCTGCGATAATAGTGGCTGTCGTCTGTCACATGTGAGAACATGTGAATATTTCCTGGAAAAGAGACATGATTAGAGAGAAGGGGGCAGGTTGGAGAGTGGAAGATAGAACATCCATGACACGGCAATTCCTTTTCTGTCCTTTTCAAAGGCTTGTTCCAAACAAGGCTAAAGACAGGGCACTGCTTGTTTGACCCAGCAGAAAATAATGTGAGCCAAGTGGGCCAGCTGGGCACAGGATGCACAACACTCTCCTGAGTTCATGGAGACAGTCCTTTGCAAGTACCGTGGGAGGAAACTCCAAAAGGCCAGAAGACAGAGCATACTATCTGACATACTTGTGTTTGCTTCTGTGCCCAGTATTAATAAATGGCATCTCTAATAGCCACTCATAAAATTCAGTCTATAGGGCTAGGGTAGCTCAGCAAGGGGTACATGCCTAGCATGTTGGAGGATCAGGGCTGCATCACTAGCAATACAAAAAATTCAAGTTATTTTCTTGGCATTGAATTTTCTCAACTTCCAGGCTCACTATGATTCATGTTATATTATATATTATATGATATATAATATATATATATATGCACATTTGTAGTGTTTGAATGAGAATGGATCCCACAGGCTCATACATTTGAATAGTTGGCCCCAGTAGTTAGTAGAACTGTTTGAAAAGAACTAGGCCGCCGGGCAGTGGTGGCGCACGCCTTTAATCCCAGCACTTGGGGAGGCAGAGACAGGCGGATTTCTGAGTTCGAGGCCAGCCTGGTCTACAGAGTGAATTCCAGGACAGCCAGGGCTATACAGAGAAACCCTGTCTCGAAAAACCAAAAAAAAAGAAAGAAAAGGACTAGGCCTTGTTATGGCCATGTTGAAGGAAGTATATCAATGAGGGTGGGCTTTGAGATTTCAAAAGCCTACACCAGGTACAGTCTCTCTCTCCCTCTCTCTGCCTGCTGCTTTTAGATCAGGATGTAAAACTTACAGTCGCTGCTCTAGCACCATGCCTAACTCTCACCACTATGATGATGACAGACTAACCCTCTGAAATTGTGAGCTAGCCCCAATTAAATACTTTTCTTTGATAAGAGTTGCGTTGGTCATTATATCTCTTTACAGTAATAGATCAGTAACTAAGGATGATTTGCCTGCATGTATGTCTATGTACTATACGCATGCAGTGCCCATGGTGGCCAGAAGAGGGCATCAGCTCCACCTGGAACTGGAGTTACAGATGGTGTGAGCTGCTGGAAATAGAACCCAGGTCTTCTACAAGAACAAGCACTCTTAACTGCTGAGCCATTTTATGTGTTTTATTTGTTCACTTAAACATCTATTTATTTTATGTTGCTGGGTATGGTTTTTACACACCTTTAATCCCAGCACTCAAGGCAGATAGAATCTGGTAGAGGCAGGCAGATCTCAGCGAGTTAGAGGCCAGACTGACACATTCCAGGACAACCAGGCCTACATAGACTTTGTCTCAAATAACAACAACAATGATTTATTTATGTGTTTGAGTAGGTTTTTTTTTTTTTTTTAAAGATTTATTTATTTATTTATTTATTTAATGTATATGAGTGCTCTATCTGCAGGCCAGAAGAGGGCATCAGGTCCCATTACGGATGGTTGTGAGCCACCATGTGGTTGCTGGGAATTAAACTCATGATCTCTGGAAGAGCAGCCAGTGCTTTTTAACCACTGAGCCATCTCTCTAGCCCCTAAAGAACTTTTTAAAATATTACATTTTTTTATTTAGTATGTGTTTGTGTGTGTATATGCATGTGTGCACCTGGGTACATGCATGGAGGCCAAAGGACAATTTTCAGGAATTGCTTCTCTCCTTCTACCATGTGGGACCCATGGCAGCAAATTCCAGACTGTCTTGGGCTACATAAGGGGTTCAAAACCATCCAGAGCAGCTATTTAAACTGCCTCTCCTAGAATTTGTGAGCCCTGGGTTCAATGTACAGTACTGCAATAATATACATGTGATATAAATATAAAAGATATATATTTCAAAGCAACCCTGAAACACCAGCTCCATTGTGCAAGCAGGTGACTATGGTAAAAGGAATGAATGATGCAGGTGGGTGACTACGGTGAAAGGAATGAATGATATGGCCGACATTATGCACAGCAGGAGGCTAGAGACTTCCTCCAACTCCCTGCAGCCCACTCCACATTCTGGCTGTCTCACCAGCACCAATGTTCTTCTGTTTAGATCTTCAGACTAGTGTCTGCTGAGATCCATAAATAAATGGTATTAAGAATCATAATTTTAGGACACTAACCTCAAGCTGGAGACAGCTCAGTGTCTAAGAGCACGGCTGCTCTTCCAGAGGACCCAGCACTCACAGCCACTCACAGATGTAATTCCAGCTCCAGTACCCTCTTGTGACCTCCTCTGTCACTAGCCATGTATAAGTGCACAGACATACATGCAGCAAAACTTAAAAAGAAAAAAAAAAAAACCAACCTGAAGGGAAATGTCCTCCGAAGAACACATTAAACAGTTCTTCTGGAGAGATGTCAGCTTCAAAATCTCTGTGATAATGGTAAGATCTGGCTCGAGGTACAGTGGAAGTCATCTGCTCATCTCCAAATTCATCATAACGGAGTCTCTTGTCGGGATTGCTCAGGACTGCAAAGGCATTTCCTATCGCTGCAACCAAAAAGAAGCAACATCAGCACATCCTTGGCTGTGGCCAAGGGTGAGCACAACAGCAGCAAGAAGCCCAGAGCTAGTGCTAGAAAGCCTCACAGGGTTACAAACAGAGGTACTTAGGCCTACAAAGTTCCCCCAAAGGACTTGCCCCAGAGATCATTCATAGTCTTGATAAACTAAGAACAATACTAGAATGCAACAACTGAGAGCTCTACTGAAGTGAGCATTAACCCCTAAGAGTTCTTGAAACATCTCAGCTTTACTGAAGTTGGGACACTGTCCCTAGCTCATGTTGCCAACAATTTTAGACATGTTGGAGAAATGCCCAATGTTCCTATTATTCCAAAGTCAGGATTTGTGAGGCTGGAGAGATGGCTCAGAGGTTAAGAGCACTGACTGCTCTTATACAAAACCAAGGTTCAGTTCTTAACATCCTAACAGGTGACTCACAACTGTCTGTAACTCTAGTTTCTTGATACCCCACTCTGGCCTCTCTGGATACCTTGTACACACAGAGCGTACACACAAACAAACAAGCACACACATAGGCATAAATAAAAATTTTTAAAAAATATGTTATAGGGGATGGAGCTGTAGCTCAGAGTTAAGGAGCATGCTTACCATATGAGCCTCAGGATTTGATAAATATACACATGCACACGTACACTCACTCACACACACACACACACACACACACACACACATCGGTGTTCTTACTTCACTTAAGAGCAGCAGTTTATTGAAGCAGTTCACAGTACTAATAAGTTGAAGTAAAAAACAATCTCCTAAATAAAATAATCTGCAAAACTCCTTCTGCTTGGATAAAAACAAAGGGCCCTCATTGGTTTGTGAGAAGACTTCCATATGAATATAGGGAACATGGAGGCTGGAAAGATGGCTCAGCCACTAAAGGCTGGGCTCACAACCAAAACCACAAGAGAACATGGGATCTCCACATGCTCCCCTAGTGATGCTGTGAGAACTAGATTCACAACTGAAAAAGCTGTCCTCATGATATACAGGGACTTTTTATTTTAAGGTTTATTTTAGCTGGGTATAGTGGCACACACCTTAACCCCAGCACTCAGGAGGCAGAGGCAGGCAGAGATCTGTGAATTAAAGACCAGCCTGCTCAATATAGTGAATTCCAGGCCAGCCAGGGCTATATAGAGAGACATTTTCTCAAGCAAACAAAAAAATGTATTTCCTTTTCTGTGTATGAGCATTTTGCCTGAATGTATGTATATATGTACACAAGTGTACAGTGCTACAGAGGCCTGAAGAGGGAGTGTCCTGGAGTTGGAGTTACAGACAATTGTGAGACACTGTGTGGGTGCTGGGAATTGAACCTTGGTCCTCTGCAAGAATAGCCAGTGCTCTTAACCGATTAATTAATTCCTGCACTTAATTCCTGCAAGTTGTTCTCTGGCCTTTATATACCCACACACAATAAATGGACAAGATTTTCAAGTCTTTTCTTTTTCAAGATATCAAACATACATAAAGGTTTATGAGTCTGCTTTGTTTTGTTTTGTTTTAGTACAATAAAAATAAATAAGATGGGCCTGGTAGTACACAATTATAATCCTGGCATCCAGGAGACTGAGATGGGAGATTCTGGAATTCAAGGCAGCCCTCAGCTAGATAATTAGATATTGTTTCAAAAACCACAAGCTAGGAATAGAGCTAGCAATAAAGAGTACTTTGGCGCCCCCTGGAACTGGAGTTACAGGCTCTGGTAAGCAAAACTGGTCCTGGAACCCAAACTGCTGTCCTCTGCGAGAGCAGCGAGTCTATGAACCCTGAGCTCCAATCCCTAGAAATGATTTAAGATTTATTAATTACTTTATGTGTATGAATGTTTTGCCTGTGTGTATGCATATGTGCTGTGTGCTCATCCGGTTCCCTCTGAGGCCAGAAGGGGGCATTGGGTCCCCTGGGACTTGGGTTACAGATGGTTATGAACTACTGTAGGTGCTAGGAATAGAACCCAGGTCTTCTGCATGAGCAACAAATGCTCTTAATTGCTAAGGTAACTCTCCAGCCCCCCAAAATGTGTTATAAATAAAATACCTTTTTCCTTAAAAAAAGATATCAGGCATGGTAGCATTTGCCTTCCAGAATAGCTAGGACACTTGGTCCAGCCTTTCAGACTGTTCCAATCGGGACTTCATTTAAGCCTGCACTTTCTCAGCTTACAGAGACTGGAAAACAAATGCCACTGCTAGCTTTATTTAGATTAACCACTTTTTAATTTTCTTGGTTCCCCCAAAAGGAATTCTTTGCCCCAATTCAGCAGGATGAAATTATAATAAGCCGTTGTCGTCCCAGTCCCTTAAGTTGGGGTGAGTAGTTTTGGTTATTTTATGAATACTAGATAAGTTGCCAATTTAAGGGATGATTATGAATAATTATAGCCTTGAGTGGGGAGGAAACAAAATATGGAATGTAGATTCAGGGATTTCTATTCTATTTTCTTTCCTTTTCTCTATCCCTCCTTCTTTAAGTAAGGGAAAGGGGGTAGAAAAGAGGGGGATACAGAAATATTATAGAAAATTTGACAACCAGAGGTAGGTAATTAAATCTATTCTTAAATCAAAATACATCTTATAGCTATAATCTTACGTGGGTAGAGAATTTTGTATATTGATACAAAAAGAAGGTTATATTTTGTTACATTGGTATAGAATTTTGTATACTGAGACAGGTTTAAGGTTTTCATTGGTATAAATCTTTGTATATTGATACAAAATTTAAGACTAATTTTGTTACAACATAATATATGTATGTTTCAACTCTTAGATAGGCATTATGCCTAAGCAACTCATTTAAAAATACAAGGTTTAGTCCCAGTCCTCTTAATAGCTGCTATTACAAACTGTTTAGGATAATTAAGTAATGCAAGTTAGTAGTCAGTCAATCAAACTCACGGTCTTGTCAGATACTAGTCTGGATTATCTCAGAAATATACATCCTGGGTTGAACAGATAATAGGTACCTGGAGACAGGCAATGTTAGCTTATTCAGATATGCTATGAATAGAAGGTCTTCAAAAATTGCAAAGATTCACAGAATATGGCATTTAAAGATGTTTTTACTAATTTAAGGCTTTTATGACATTGAGACATGTCAGCTTCTGGCAGCACCCCATTCAACTTGGAAGAAGATGATGAGCATCAATAACCTCCACGTGGAGTTGCTTCAATTGTAGCAAGCTAGCTACTGGGCAAAGAAAATGGCTTAGCTTTATCTGCAGACAGAATGCTGTCCAGAAAAGACAAACAGAACAAACAGATTCAGGCAAGTCACTGCCAAGCTCTGTCAAGACAGGGTGAGTAAGCAAGTCCTTCATAATTCCTGCTTCACAAAAGGTCTGCCAGCCAGGCAGTGATGGTGCATGCCTTTAATCCCTGCACTTGGAAGGCAGACGCAGGCAGATTTCTGAGTTCAAGGCCAGCCTGGTCTACAGAGTGAGTTCCAAGACAGCCAGGGCTACACAGAGAAACCCTGTCTCAAAAAAACAAAAAACAAAAAAATAAAAAATAAAAACAAACACATTTGCTCCCACTGACATTACGAGGGCAGACGGGCATGGGTTCAAAGTCAAACCTTTGAAGGCATCTGTGGCTCCAGGAGCACAGTTCTTGTCGGGGTGAAACTTCAGGGCAAGCTTCTTGTATGCTTTCTTAAGCTCTTCATCGCTGGCATTGTGAGAAACACCCAGAATGTCATAGTAATTTCTGCACTTCTTGATTCTTAAAAGAAAAAAAAATGTAATATGTATTTTTTTTTAAATACAGAGGCTCTACTTGTACAACTAACAGCTAGACAATATATCCATCCAACCTCTGAGCACCAAAGCAAACCTAAGAGGAATTAGTGAACCAATTATGAGACATTCAAATCTTCTACCCAGACCTCATGGCTTTATTCAGCTCCTCCTGGTGTACTCCTCCCTCCCTCCTATGTTCATAGAAGGGAGCAAAAGAAGCATGTTGACCTTGATGTCAGAGTTCAGGCTAAGATCCTGAAACTTGCTCCAAGAACAGCAAAGCTAGAACAAGCTAGCTATCTTAGTTTGTTTCTTGTGACAGCACCTCAAGCAGCCCAGGCTAGTCTTGAGCACACTATGTAGCTAAGGCTGGCCTTTAAGTCTTTTTTTTTTTTTTTTTTCCCAAGACAGGGTTTCTCTGTGTATGGCCTTTAAGTCTAAATCCTCCCTTTCCCACAGGTTTATATTACAGGTTTGCATGCTCTCATGTCTGTTCTTGCCGCTATCTTACAAAATCGTGTGTATAGTTTTCTCTTCGGAGAAATGGGATGTAGGGATGGTTCTGATGCTAAGTACTGCTCCCCACTTGGTTCTTGATCTATCAATAAAGTCATGGGCCAATTGCTGGGCGGAAGGCACAGGCAGGACTTTCTGGTCCCTGGAGAAGTAGAGATACACAAGGAAGGAGAGGGAGAGTTTTGTCATGCTTTTTGATGGAGAAGAGTTGATGAGATCTCAAAACGGAGTGGCCATCCAGGCTGAAGGTGGTCAGGGGCTAAAGTTTAGGGAAGATGGGAAGTTCGAAGCTAAGAGTAATGATAAGGGCACACTTTTCCAGGTGGGAGAGAGTAGCATTCAGCAATTGGGCCAAGAAGGCGAGCTAAACATGAACAACTCTGTGTGTGTGTGTGTGTGTGTGTGTGTGTGTGTGTGTGTGTATCTGTGGATTCAAGGGAAGCTGGGCTGGGGCCTGTACTACTGCCCACTCCTGGAACATAGGTGGGGTAGCAAAAAGCTACATGCAATAATGGGAAGGGGTTTTGTTTGCTTGTCTTGAGATAGGGTCTCTCTATGTAGCTCTGGCTGTTTTGGAACTTTCTTTGTAGACCAGTCTGGCCTCCAACTCACAAAGATCAGCCGACTTCTGTCTCCCTCCCAAGTTCTGGGATTAAAGGCATGTGCCACTATGCTTGGTCTGTTTTATTTTATTTATTTATTTATTTTAGATAGAATCTCATGTAGTTCAGGTTGGGTTCCAACTCTCCATGTAGCAGAGAATGAGTGTGTGTGTATGTGTATATGTACGTTTGTATGCCTGTATGTCTATATACATGCATGCATGCATATATGTTTGTATGTATGTATCAAGACCAGAGACCAACATCAGATGCTTTCCTCCCAGTCTTCACTTTGTTCTTTTTTTTTTTTTTTTTTTTTCCGGTTTTTCGAGACAGGGTTTCTCTGTGTAGCCCTGGCTGTCCTGGAACTCACTCTGTAGACCAGGCTGGCCTCAAACTCAGAAATCTGCCTGCCTCTGCCTCCCAAGTGCTGGGATTAAAGGCGTGCGCCACCACTGCCAGGCCACTTTGTTCTTTTAATTTACATTCATTCTCTCTCTCTCATCTCCTGGAACTCAGAGATCCACCCTCCCCTGCTTCCTGAGTGTGAGACAAGCATCACTCCCCACACCTGCCTTCAACTGGGTCCAAGTCTATCCTTCTCATGTGAATATTCATTGTCTAATTAACATTTGTACAGGACTGTTCTTTCCTCCACTAAAATGTCTAGGCACTTTGTCAATGATGAATGGACTAGAGCCAGGCTTGGTGGTTCATCTCACCTAGCATTGCTAGTATTTTATAGGCTGAGGCAAGAGATTTACTGGGAGTTTGGAACTTACAGCATTAAACCTTGTCTAAAAACAACAATAAAAACCAAGAGCCCATAAACATAAGGGTTATTCCTCAGCCTAGTCCACTGAGCTACATGTCCATCCTTAAATTTGTCTGATGATCTTCATTGTTACCATTTTGAAGTAAGTTTAAAATTTAAGCCAGGCTGTGGCGGTACATGCCTTTAATCCCAGCCTTAGGGGGGAGAGGCAGGGGGATCTCTGTGAGTCCATCCTGGTCTACAAAGCTAGTTCCAGGATGGCCAGGGTTACACAGAGAAACCCTGTCTCAAAAGAATAAATCGAAAATTAAAATACTACTTCTCTAACTTTGTTCTCTTTTAAAAACTGTTGGGGCCATTCTGGATCCCATCCATCTCCAGGTGATTTTCCTCTCTTCCATTTATTTGTTTGTTTTTGGAATAGACACTCCCAGGGCATGGTGGTGTGTGCCTTTAATCCCAGCACACAGAATGACCTTGCCTCAAACAATCAAACTACAACAGAGAGAGAGGGTCTCTCACTCTATAGCACTTGTAGGCCTGAAACTTGTTAAGCAGGCCAGGCTGACCTTGAACTCATGTTCCCAGCACCAACATCAGGTGGCTCACAGCTGTCTATAACTCCATCTCCAGATCTGACATCCTCTTCAAATCTCTGTGGGCACCTGCACTCATGTGCTCACGCCCACAAACAGATATATAAAAATAAAAATTAATAATAACAATAACAATAATAATAATCATAATAAAGGGTTGTGCCCTCTTTTCTTTTCAGCCCTGATTTTGTGTAGGTCTGTGTGTTAAGGAGGACACAGACCTTGCTATATAGCTCTGGCTAGCCCGGAAGTTGCTGATTCCCCCTGCTCCAGAGTGCTGGGGTTACAGGTTTTCACAAGCAGGAAGGCCTTTGCCATTGGAGTACTGTTTTTTCCTCCTGGGCAGTACAGTTAAATGTTTATCAATCGTGTTATAATTTTAAGGATTCAACTTATGGTTGCCTTGCTTTTTCTCTATCGTTTTCCTATCTTCTATTTCATTTATATGTGTTCATGTTATCTCCTTTATCCTTCTTGTGTAAGGGATTTTGTTGCTTGTTTTTTGTCAAGGGTCTCAAACCTCAGATGTTCTACCTTCAACTTTAGTTCTGTGACAACAGACATATGCCGCCATACCTACTTCTAGTTCCTTTTTCTTTTTTCTTTTCCGTTTTTTGGTTTTAGATATTTTGGATTTTCTAGTCAGGGTTTCTCTGTATATTCTTCCAAAGGACCTGGGTTTGATTCCCAGCACCCAGACAGAGGCTCAAAACTGCCTGCCTGTATTTACAGTTTCAGTGTCCAACGCCACCTTTTCCGGCCTCTGAGGGCACTGTACACACATGGTACATAGACACACACACACACACACACACACACGGAAAACATCCACACACATAAAATAATAAATCAACCTAAAGAAAATGGTGAAGAGACAGGTCAGCAGTTACACAGCCCATCCTGAGGCAGACCTTCTTCTGAGCACTTTATGTAAAATCCCTTATTTATCCTGCTCCAGGCTTACCTTTGTACCCCACGTAGCTGTTCCTCCGTGTAGGTGGCGTTGCCCTCTCCCTGCCGGGTCTGACTCCACTCATTCTCAGATTTTTTTTCCTTTTGTGCCTTCATGCAGTTACAGCAACCACAGAGATCATGGCTGTCGGGTCGCTTGTCTTCTGGGTATTTGTTTCTTCTAATGGCGTCAATGTAAGCTGCAAAGCAATCCCCAAACCAACCTCCAGTTCAAATCAACTTTAGGCTTTGGCTTGCTTTTTTCAAGACAAGGCTCCACTATGTACCTGTGGCCTCAAGTTCATGAACCTTCTGCCTCTGCTCCTCTAGTGTTAGAATTACTAGTATATGCACGGATGCCATCTCCACAGTTTTGCTATTTGCCTGAACTCCCCGGGAGGCAGCTTATGGGTAAGAGCAAGGGTGTCTTCAGATGACTAAAGACTCCATAGGACCCCAAAGTCTCCACTCAAAACCCCATAGACATCTTCCCTGGGACACTATACAGAAAATATGGGATGCACCCAAGAAAAAATTTAAATGCCAGAAACATAAAGTCCAAATTTTATCATACTTACAACACCCATTCCTCAAATTCTCTTCACTTACAGAAAAGGGTTTTATGTGGCATCTCTACCCTTTAGTGCAGGGTAGAGAGGAGCCCATTTCTTCGTTAAAGATAAAGATATATATATATATATAATATATATACATATATATTATATATATATATATCTTTGCAATGCTTCCAACTCTTAAATTTTAAAGCATAGACAGATCCTGCCTCAAAAGCCAAAAACCATAGTAAAACAAGCAAAAAGAACAGAGTAGTTCAGTTGTTTTAAACCAGCATTTGCAGGAGCTGGAGAGATGGCTCGGCAGTTAAGAGTGACTACTGCTCTTGTAAGAACCTGAATTTGGTTTCCAGCACCCACATGGCAGCTCAAACCTCTTGTAACTCCAGCTCCAGGAGGATCTGATGCCTCTGGCCTCTGAAGGCTCCTGAATTTATATGCACATAGTCTTGCTACACACACACAGTTAAAGACAAAGTACATTTTTTTTTAATTAAATAAACTAACACGTGTAGAACTAATATGAACCAAGACATTGGGCTAGACATATCAGGCACTGTATGGGTGAGACCAACTCTTGCCCACAAAAAGGTTAGAGTTTAACACAAGAGGATTCAATAAGTCCTAAGACATACAGAATGTATGGAGCGAGCCATTGAGGACAGGGCACTCCTGTCTTCTTCTCAGAAGACCTGAAAAAGCTTTAAGAACGGCTTTCTCCCCTATTCAAGATCTTTCTGTGACACTCCCTCGACACCCTTCCTTTAAGGCAGCCTGGCTAACTCCAAGGCATCCTTCATGTCTCTATGTGTAACATTTTCTCCACGAAGCTTCTCTTGACACCTAGGCTGTGTCGGATACTTTGTCGGTGTGCAACCCAAACCCCCAACCTTGCTGTGGTAACCCAGGAACTTACTGGCCGTGTTTTGTAAAAGGCTGTTAACCGGTCAAACTCTCTCAGTGGACTGATAGTTCTGTGAGCTCAGGGACCCGCGTCTGTCAAATTCCCCCTGCAGAATCAGCATAATTCAGGACACAAGATAGGTATTGTGATCAAAACTTTTTGCCTGACCGTAGGATGGAAAAGGACAGACAGCCTACTGACCCTGATCGGGCCTGGAGGGACAAGATCAAACCGGGTCTGAGAGTCAGGTAGCTGACCTGGAGGAATCATCCATAAGAGGCAGGTAAGCTACAGAACTCAGCATCCTTAGAGCCCTCGAGTCACGCACAAGAGGTCAACACTGGCCGAGCAGCCCCGGGCTCTTACAGGGCAAGACCGGGGCAGGGTTGGGGGTCTGGAGGCAATTAGTCGTAGCCGGTGACTGAGCTCAGGGGCACAGCCTCCGCCGGAGCCAGCGTTCCTGGCTGGCCTCTGCCTTGGGCCATCCTTCACCACTACTCGAACCATTCCCAGGTTTAGCATCTTCCCATAAACCTCCATCTGGCTCATCCTTAAACTCCGAGGAGCCGCATCCCTGATCTTCCCGGAACGCTGCCTTGTCCCACCCTCCAGTCCGAGACCTAGTACCTTGGGTCCAGCGCTCCCCGCTGCCCAGAGTGGCCGCCATATCGGTTTTCTGTCAGCAGGTCGGCTGAGCCTCTCAAGTCCGGGAGACTGAAAGAGAAGGAGCAAGGAGCGCGGGGCACGCTGGTCATTGTAGTTTAGTACGTGTGGGCTGCGCTTTTACACGACTACAAGTCCCGGCGGAGCCTGCGCGACAAACTCTGAGGATGGACCCTTAGAGCAAGGCCTGTTGTATTTAGTTGGTTGATTTCTGCGTGGCTACTGGCTCAGAATCAGACTCATCTGTAGCTGAGGATAGTGACTTCTGTCCTGCCAGATCCTGAGAACATACAAAAATCCTACGGAGCAACGGTTTTGCACACTGTAGGACAACCGGTGACCGTTTACATCCACAAGAATGTCCCTTTTAAATGTCCACTAGTACCTATTCTATGAAAACTCTATACTAGGCCCTGGAGATAGAAAAATGGTCTAAGGAAAGCTAAACTCAACTCTGGGAAGTTTAATGGCCACAAAAAAAATGAAAAGTAGGGTGAATTTAATGTAGTTAGACAGTAATTTGGGGGTTCCTTCCATTCAAGCTCCTCAGGCATCAGAGCGTCCATAATGGGGGGAGTGGGAAGGCAAATCTGGGAGCTACCATCGGAGCTTTGCCATTTCTTGTTCTTAATTCATCCCCAACTACTCATGAGCCTCTGAGGCACTTCTCTTTCTCAGACCCGTTTCCTTTTCTAAGAAGTTTGGAAAGAGGAAATGAAGGATCATTCCTACTGTTCCTCACCCTGTTTGCCGTGGAGTCTAGCAAAGAATCAAAGAGACTCTTTCACAGCAGAACCACTGGCCTCCTCACTCCCTTACTCATCCACAGAGGATCACCAAACCCAATCTAATCACCAAGCTAAAGATCAGGTCTACAAAAAGGCAAAAGATCATAATTTCAGAAAATTATTTGAGGGGGGGGGGAAGTACCTGGAATTCACTTAGGTTTTATTCAGGAAAACAAAATCAATTATACTGTCAAGTACCACCTGTTTAGGCTATTGGGAAACTAGAGTGAACACTGAACCCAAACAGAAGGGTAAGAGCCCCAGATGACAAGTGTAGCTATAACACTTCCCCACTGTCATAGCCCTGGCATACTGACGTCATGACTACTTGGGATGCCAAGAGAACAAGGACTCTCAGTGGAAAAGCTCAGAGTTAGATACAGGATATAGTTGGGGATTGCCACAAATCATTGTGTGGCCCTGAGCTACTCCTTTCTCCTCCTGCTTTGACCTCAGTCTTCTATAAGCTGAGAAGGTTAAAGCTGATTGGTAATTACTAGGTTGAGGTGTCCTAAAGGCTCAATGGGTAGCTGCCTCTGGGACCTTCTATGAGGAGCTGGAAAGGAGAAGGGAGACACAGCAGGGAAGGCTGTGTTGTGCCATTCTCTAATCAAAACAGTTCTGTTTTATATTTTGTGACTTTGAAAAGCATATATTTGAGGGCTGGAGAGATGGCTCAGTAGTTAACGGCACTGGCTGCTCTTCTAGAGGTCCCAAGTTCAATTCCCAGCAACCACATGGTAGTTCACAACCATCTGTAATGGGATCTAATGCCCACTTCTGTTTGATGCCCTCTTCTGTCACACAGGCATACATGCAAATAGAGTACTCATATACATAAAATACGTAAATAAATCTTTTTAAAAGTTTTTAAAGGCCGTGCAATGGTGGCACATGCCTTTAATCACAGCACTCGGGAGGCAGAGGCAGGCAGATTTCTGAATTCAAGGCCACCCTGGTCTACAGAGTGAGTTCCAGTACAGCCAGGGCTACACAGAGAAACCCTGTCTCGAAAAACCAAAAATAAATAAATAAAATAATAATAATATAAAAAGTTTTTAAGGCACATATTTAAAAATACCAGCAAAAAAGTAAAAAACAAAAACAATAAAAAATAAAAAAGCCAATCTGTGGTGGACATACCTTTAATCCCAGCACTCAGGAGGCCAGAGGCAGGTGGATCTCTGAGTTCAAGACCAGCCTGGTCTACAGAGCAAGTTTCAGGACAGTCTCGGCTATACAGAGAAATCATATCTACAAAACAAAGCAAAGCAAAACAAAACAAAAACTACCACATTAATTGACCCTTAAAGGCTGTGTCATTTGTAATATCAATTACAAACAGAGCACCCAACGATGACATTGTGCTTTAAACCCTACTTCTATAACTATAAAGGAGATGGCTGCTGTGTAGATATTTGGTCATTGTCATCTGATTTAGGAGGCGGAACAACATAATGGGTAAGAGATTAGCCTAGCATTGTTGACTTATAAAGAATTTAGCACTTTGTCTGATATTAAATAAGTACTAGCCAGTACTACAGACTAGTGTGGCAGAACAAAAGCTATTCCTTTGTGATTTGACATTGTAAATTAGTAGTTTATAGTCTGTATTAAGCCTGTCATAAAGTCTTCAATACATCTAAGTAGATCTGCATGCCTGTATATCTGGCAATCATTATTACTACAAATAGGGGGGAAAAAAAGAATAACAAAATCAAAAAGAGATAGGGAGCTGATTTCCCCTGTGTCCTACACCTCCAGCTAATAAAACTAATGATCCTTCTCACTCCTGATTTCAGAAAGCCCAAAGGATAAGCCAGGCATAGTGGTACACACCCAAATCTTAGTACTAGAGAGGTCATGGAAGAATCGGGAGTTCAAGGCAAATCTGATAAACTGGAGACCTTGCCTCAAAAAAAAGAGAACATCAGCTGTGGAGGTACTTATCTGTAGTACCAGGAGGGCTGAAGCAGGAGGATCCTAGTTTGAGGCTAGCCTGAGATACAGAATGAGACCTCATCTCAAACAAACAAAATTATATGGCAAAGTGAATTGGTGTGGGAGGGACTGTGCATCACGAAATAAGCTGAAGGCCAGCTCTGAGACCCTGGGCCTAGGACCAGCTCATATACTTCAGGTAATTGTGTGCCAATGGCAGACAGGATCTGGTCAGGAGAAATAGCTCAGTGGTTAAGAAGACAGAAGCCTGGGTCCTGGAGCATGAGATCAGGAGCATGCATCAGATGCTTGCACATAAAAGGTTTTCTGCTTTGGGGATTGTAGAAACTGGCAACCTGAGATAGGGTACAGCCTTGGGTTCCCAAGGCGGAGGGTTAAGGTCTGCAGGTAATCACAGATATCTGAGCACCATCAACTCAGAAGTGTCTGGTTGCATGTGGAAGTGCTGGATAGAGGAAAAAGTACCGTGCATTATGGAATTACTGGGATCAGAGTCGAAGTTTGAGTGTGTTGGGCAAAACTGGAAAACTGAGGCTTCCTAAGGAGAGGTCTCTCCCCATTCTCTGCAACCTCCCGGAAAAAGAAAAGGGGGTGTTGATGGCATTGCACCCTTCTCAGGTAATTGCATGAAAATGTACCCATTGGCTCCTTTATACCCTCACTGACATTTCTGGATTTGTCTGTATCACTTAGACAAACCTAGGGCTCCAAACCCCAACACAGAACACTGCTCTGCCAGTTGCTGCTTATTTGCACCAATTAACAGAAATCATCACCATCCATCAACATCTGTGTTTGTGTGAAGTGGATGAGCCAAGGGAAAGCAAGCAGCAGCAAGAACAAAGGCTGTCGGGGAGGTGGGCTGCAGAAGTGTCTCTGTGCCCAAAAGCATGGACTGTTGCTCCTATAGTCAGTTCCCAGTGCCATGTCAGGTGGCTCACAGCTCCAGGGCCTCCCACATCCTCTTCTGGGCTTCACGGGCACCTGCATTCATGTACACAACCCCTCACACACACATGCAGAATCCATATAACTAAAAAACTAAAAGAGAAGACCTTCTCGGAGGAAATACGGGAGGAGAATTGGGATCTCCAAGCCAGTTCTCAGGAAGGAAATGTGTGCAAAAGTGGCAGGAAGAAGGACATACCCACAAATCAGGACCTGGCAATCATGACCACATGGCATTTGGGGGGCAGATTTACATAGAACTTAGTGGCACTAACCTGGCTTTGAGAAATTATATGTCAGGGTTGAGAGCAAGGGAGCCTGCAGCCACTATTCTATCAGTTTTATACATGTCAAAAATATTTGTTGGTAGAAATATTGATGTGAGGGGCTGGAGAGATGACTCAGAGGTTAAAAGCACTGACTGCTCTTCCAGAGGTCCTGAGTTCAATTCCCAGCAACCACATAGTGGCTCACAACCACCTGTAATGGGTTCCGATGCCCTCTTCTAGAAGAGAGCTGCAGTGTACTCATATAAATAAATAAATAAATAAATCTAAAAAAGAAATATTGATGTGAGGTTTGCCCCATCCAGGCCTGAGAAAAGAAAGACACTGGGTAAATTTTCCTTGTTTTAGTTGGGGCCTGTGTACCTGAGCTGGCTGGTGTTGTTTCTTGCTTTCCCTTAGGCTGAGCAAAGAAATATGAGGATATTCTATAGCGCGCGCGCGTGCGCACACACACACACACACACACACACACACACACCAAGCCACTTCCTGCTTTAGGATTGTGTAGTCTTGTATAAGAAAAGGGAGGAAGTTGTCTTGTAAATGGTCACCATCCTGTTGTCTAGACTTCAAGGAAAAGATGCAGGCTTAGGGAACCTCCAGAGCAGCAGAGGGCTGCACTCGGATTTCCTGTCAGAGATGGACTCTTGTATTTACATATAAAGCAGGAACCTACCAAAGACCCCCCTCAACGTAGTTTGCTGAGCACAGGATCTAGCATTAAATGAGGTCATCCTAGACCTATCCCCAGAGTATTGTTACTTAGCGATGGGATCATTCTCTTGGCTGCTGTAGTACTGCAGTGTCAGCATCAAGGCGAGAGAGCCTTGCCATCTCAAAGATATTACTATCAGTTTATTCCTCCACCTCCCACATATAAATACCTTATGACTAACAGCTCACATTTGCAGCACATTGTCCAGAGTCCGGGGAAAATGTGTGGCTTTGTGCTGAAGAAGTCATATGGGATAACCAGAGTGAGGTCCACCCATGCCCTTGACCTGATTACTTCAGTACACTAAGCAGCTGAACCAAGTTCCATGGCAGAAGGATAACAATTCTAACAGAATTCAAGACTTCTAAGCATTGTTATGTCACATGGAAAGTGCCATGCCAACAATAGCTTTTTGTACAATAACTGGATATAGTAAATCGTGCTTTTGGAAGTATGGTTTAAATAAAATACATCTACAGTAGGAAAACTACTGCTGCATGGGGCCATAGATGACGGTGGAAGAACTTGGCACATAGGATTGAGGACGAATTTGGGGATCCCCTGCACCCACATAAAAGCTGGGTAGGCATGGGGGCCTGCCTGCGGTCCCAGTGTCAGGAAAGGAGTTGGGTGTTCTCCTGGGGTGAACTGCCAAGCTAAACTAGCCAGACCAAGAAGCACTGGGTTCAAGTGACAGACCCTGCCTGAATGCATAGGGGAGAGGGTAGTAAGGAAGATGAGGCCTGTCAACTTCTGGTCTCCACATGCAAATGCACACGTGTGTGTTCCCACTCGCCAACACATGTGTGCCCACACCCATGCAAATACACATAACACACATATACACGTATACACGTATGAGAAGAAAGAAAAGTACTGTACATTAGGACTAGGGGCAGGAGTCATTTGGTCGTGTGTTTAACATGCATGCATGCCTTCTTTTGATCCCTAGCACTGCATAAAACTGGGCAAGGTAGTAAATATCTTCACTTGAGAGGTGAAGGTAAGAAGATAAGTTCAAGGTTATCTTGGTCTACATTGTGAGTTCCAGGCTAGCCTGGGATAGAGGAGATCTTGCACCAAAACTCAGTAAGTAAATCATATAGTATTGCTATATAGGGTAAGTAGTCCAGGAAATGGACTCTGAGACACTGAGCTTGCATACCAAGGGTTATTAAAAAATGTCTCTGTAACAAGTAAGGGAACATAATTATGTAGAAGAGAAACTGAGGCCCTTCACCCTCACCAGCCAACCATTAGCCACCATGTGTCCTCAGAGCCCACAGCTTGGGAACAAATGCCATGACTTTGAAGTGAGGTCTGAGTGGTGGTACCCCAGGCTGTCTGCTACAATGGCTGACTGGTCTTACTTCATGAGTACCTTCCTCCTTCTTCCAGCCCAGTAGAGTGTGAGGTGAACAAGACAAGGTACAGCTCTTTCTCCTGAAGGAAGTCTACAGAACACAGAGCACTAACATGCCTGCAGCCACCTGGAACTGTCTTTGCCTCCCACTCTTCATTTACAAATAGAATTGTTTTCAGACAGGGTCTCACTGTGCACAGGGCAGAACTTGCTGACTCTGAACTCACAGAGGCCCTCCTGAGTCCGACTCTGGAGCACTGGGATTAAAGATGTATGCTGTCTTTAATTTTTAAAGATTAATTTTATGTGGTCTGCATGGGTATGTACACACACGTGTGTGCTCCCAGAGGTCAGACCTCTGGATCTGGAGTTACAGATGATTGTGACCTTTGTGCTGGAAATGTAGCTCCAATCCCCTCAAGAGCAGCAACTATTCTTAACTGATGAACCATCTCTTCTGCCCCTCTGTTCTTCCAACTCAATATCCTCCTGCCCAAGCCTCCTAGATTACTAAAATAATGTGTGTAAACACACTTGGTCTTCAACCTTATCATCATCATCATCACCACCACCACCACCACCATCATCATCATTATCATAAGGTCTCTAGATGTAACCCTGGCTAGCCTTAAACTAGCTATGTAGAGCAAACTGGCCTTAAACTCAGAGATCTGTCTATCTCTGATCCCAAATTCTGGGATGAAGAGCACCCAGCCTCTTCAAACTTTCATTTTAATAGTTTTGAGGAGGTGGGGATGGAAAGGTGGCTCAGTGGGTAAGAGCACTGCTGCTCTTCCAGAAGATCCAGGTTTGAGTCCCAGCTGCTCACAACTGTAGCTCTAGTTCCAGGGGATCTGACTTTCTCTTCTGGCCTCCATAGACACTGCACATGGTGCAGACACACTTGCAGACAGAACTCCCATACAACTAAAAGAATAAAATTATAAAGCAAGGGTTAATTTCTTTTTTCTTTTCTTTCTTTGTTTTTGTTTTTTAAAGATTTATTTTATGTATACGAGTGCTCTTTCTGCATGTACACCTGCATGCCAGAAGAGGGCATCAGAGAGAACTCATTACAGATGGTTATGAGACACCATGTGGTTGCTGGGAATTGAACTCAAGACCTCCCGAAGAGCAGTCAGTGCTCTGAACCGCTGAGCCAGCTCTCCAGCCCCCTATAAATACATTTATTAAAAAAAAAAAAGAAAAAGAAAAAGAATTTCTTTATATTTTTCATTAAAAGGGAGGTGGGTGAGACTGTTTCTTCTTCCTCTCTTCTATCATTTTGTAAGTTTAAGCCAGAAGAAAACAGCATTTTGTTTCTGCAGAGTTAGTAAGCAATATTCTCTCTGGATTCTAAACACTCTGCAGATGCACACGACAGCTGTTTCCTCTTCTCTTCCCAAGCTAACATCGTAGAAGCAAACACCTATTACTAAGAAAACAGTTCCTTTTTCTTTCTTCTTTTTTTTCTCTTTCTTTCTTTCTTTCTTTCTTTTTTTTTCTTGACAAGGTTTCTCTGTGTAGCCCTGGCTGTCCTGGAACTTGAAGCTGGCCTTGAACTCAGAGATCCCCCTGCCACTGCCTCCCAAGTTCTGAGATTAAAGGTGTGCACCACCATGCTCAGATGAAGAGTTCTTATTTTAGACTTGAGGTACAACACCAACAGATGTGTTAACATGAAAGAGAGAGACCTCAGGGACCCCACCCCTACACAAAGCAACCAAGGGATGCCAAGAGTGGGAAAAAATCTTCCCCAGGGATGAGCCTTCTAATTGGTGATCCTATACCAACTGGATATATCCTATTCAACCCTGCCTGGAATCATATATATACTAGCAACCACATGGACTCATCAGGCTGTATTTATATACTTAGGCGTTTATAGATATCAGCAATAATAATTAGATAAAAAAAGGCCAAGATTTTGTGCATGTATGCACTTGTGCGTGTGTGTGTGTGTGTGCATGTGTGTGTGTGTATAGTTTGTGAGAGAGATTGGAGGAAGGAAATGGAAGAGGAAATAATTATATAATCATATTTTATTTATTTATTTATTTTGGTTTTTAAGACAGGGTCTCAGACAGGTAGCTCTGGCTGATCTAGGACTAGCTTTGTAGACCAGGCTGGCCTCATACTCACTGAGCCATCTCTCCAGCCCCCCCCTAAATTTTAATTGTTTTTGAAAATGAATTCTTGCTTGTTTGTTTGCTGTGTCTATGTTTCTATGTGTGGGTGCTTGTGGAAGGCAGAGAATAACCTGCCGGGGTTGGGTCTCTTTCTGCCCTGTGGAAATGCTGAGGTCATGTCACCAATCTTGATGCCAGGCTTCCCTACCCATGGAGCCATCTTGATAGCCTGATTGCATTCATTATTGGTGATAACTGGTCACCAATGACAGCCTGTTTCTTCTGTTGAGGTGGTTATTCAGTGCTACCTTACCTAAAAAGACAAGCAAACCTGGGGCCTGGTTGCACAGGTTTGTAATCCTAGATACTTAGGAGTTTAAGGCAGGGGGATTGTTAAATTCAATGCCTACCAAACTACAAAATAAGTTCAAGGCTATTCTGGACAACTTAGTGAGAAGATCTCAAAATATAAAGTATACCTCATCAATAGGATGCTTACCTGAGGTTTTTTTTTTGTTTTTTAATGTATATGAGTACACTGTTAAGGTCTTCAGACACACCAGAAGAGAGCAATAGACTTCATTACTGATGGTTGTGAGCCACCATGTGGTTACTGGGAGTTGAACTCAGGACCTCTGGAAGAGCAGCCAGTGCTCCTAACCGCTGAGCCATCATTGCAGTCTGCTTATCTGAATTTTAATCCCCACTAACACACACACAAGAAAATTATTAAATTAATAAACAAAAGACGGGCAACAGGCAAACCTAGCAAAAATTCCCCACCCACACAAGTCTTCCTAGCTACCCACAGAGGTAGAAAGATGAAGACATGTCTGGCCTAGGAAAGAAGATGCCAACGTTGCTAAAATGCTACTAAGAAATGTATATAAGAGGCGAGAGAGAGATGGCTCGGCAGTCAGGAGCTCTTAGAGAAGATCCAGGTGTGATTCCCACTACACACAGTGCAGCTCACAACCACCTGTAACTCCAGTTGCAGGGAATCCATGCTCTCTGTGGGTTTCTGCATGTACACAGTGCACACACATACACACACAGACACACACACAGACACACACACGAAAGAAAGAAAAAAAGAAGAAAGAGAGAGAGAAAGAAAGAAGGAAGGAAGGAAGGAAGGAAGGAAGGAAAGAAAGAAAGAAAGAAAGAAAGAAAGAAAGAAAGAAGAAAGATGGGAACATAGACCTTAAAAGAAATTGGATTCCAGGTCAGAAAATCTTTTTAATTCAGGTAGAACGGACAGTCTACCTCATTATTTCCTTAAGTCTTGCTCTATTGACTCCTCATTCCTGAGTTTCTGAGGAGGAGGAGGAGGAGGAGCAGGCTGAATGTCTAGCGTGGCTTCCAAGTGGGAAGGAGTCTCTCGAGTGGTAGGTTGCTTCTGCATCTAGAGGAATTTCGAATCCTTTAGAGCTGGGAGCAGGCATGAAATAAAATAATTTATATGTGGTCTGCCGCCTTCACCAATCTCATCTCATCTCTTTCTTCGTGGCCATTGGACAGTCACATCACATGTGGATCCATGGCAACTCAAGGTCACTTTTAAAGGACCTGAAATGCAGATGTACAATGAGGAAGGATGGACTTGGGAGGGGCCAGGTAGGAAAGCAAGGAAGGAAGAGCCTGGGTCTGCAGCCATGACCTTAGCCTTTCTGGCTAAGGAACCAGAGCCTGAAAATGGGACTGAGGGGTGGGAGGTGTGGTGAGGAGTAGAGTGGGTGAATTGGAGGAAGGAAAGAAAATTTAAAATGTACCTTTTCTGCTGAGGTGCAGCCTTTGCTGTTGTTCATGTTGATATTCTTCACGGAGATGAGTGTGATGCTGTCTTTCTCTCCATTGGCCGTGGAGCAGCTGATATGAGAAGGAGCCAGGGTTAGAGAGAGGAGGGGATGGAGCACCAGGAAGTAAAGAGGCTACAGGGCACTGTACCTTCAGTCTTCATGCCAGAAAACTCTACTTAGGGATGGATCATATGAAAATGGAAATGTGCTCTGAAGCCCATGAGACTTGCATTTAAACTTGGTTAATTTCTGTTCTTTTCCAAGCTGGCTTGGTGCCTGCTGGCTAGGTGTACACCTATAAGCCCAGCCAGGTTGTTGGTGTACAAGCGTAAGCTTAGCACTTGGTAGGTAAGCAGTAGGAAGTTAGGGGATTCAGGTTATCCTCAGCTACATAATGAGTTCAAAGCCAGCTCGGGCTCTGTGAGACCCTTCTCAACAGAGCAAAACAGGAAGGAGGAGGAGGAGGAGGAGGAGGAG
>JADRCH010000105.1:1724100-1769520 GCA_019843965.1 Rhynchomys soricoides | reverse complement strand
CTGTAGCCTGTAAGAGAAAGCAAAAATGCACAAACTATGACTGGGCATAGTGATGCATGTCTTTAATGCCAGCACTCAGGAGGCAGAGGTAGGCATATTTCTTTGAGTTCAAGGCCTGCCTCTACATATTGAGTTCCGGGACAGTCAGAGCTACATAGAGAGATTCTGTCTCAAAAAAACAAAAACCAAAACAAAATATAGTCTATTTGGTGACTCTGCCAAGCAGAGCACTTAAGAGAAATTAGGCCTTTTAGCTGTCTAAACACCCCCCACCCCCCCCACCCCCCGCTAGAAGACAGGAACGCTTGGCAGAGGATTTAAGGGTTAAGGGCTTGTCACCATCACTTCTCCATTCTAGAGCCTTGCACTTTGTCTTCAGTCCTCAATAGTTATCTCACCACCCTGACACAAGTCTAGGGGATGCTTATTTAAACTAGTGACACATCTGGTCAAACACAGAACTCTGGGTCTCTGGGTCTAGGCACTACTGGCCCATTTGTTTCCTCCTGTGAAAACTGTAATTTTGGCTCCAATCTAAAGGAAAGGAAGGGGAAAGTAAATGAAATTGAATAGAGTTTGGGGCTTATATTGGCTTATGCTGCTTTCCTTCTCCCCTTCCTCCTCCCCTCCCCCTCCTCCTCCCTCTTCCCCTCCCTCTCCCTCTCCCTCTTCCTCTCTCTCTCCCTCTCCCTAACAGGAGGTAATGGCTTGCCCAGGAAACAAGTTCTGAGGTTTGTCCAACATGAGAGGAAGCGCTGAAAGGAGTGACTGGCTCACTCTCACAGGCAGAGGCAGATTAAAAAATGGTTGTTCTAGTCCAATCCCAGGGAGGAAGTGGTTACCAGCAGCTACTAGTTAGAGCTCTTGTTAGCTATTTTGTTTGTACACGCGTGTGTTTGTAGGCCTCTGTGAAGATACGTGTGTGTGTGGAGGGGGGCAGGGGACCTGGAAGGTCAGGTTATGTTTGCTCACTTTCCACAATGAAATCATTCTTGAAACCTGTGAACAATGTGAAAGGAAAACACAGGGAAAGGGAACCGCCCATCTCGAGCCACTCCCTCCATGTAGGCTGGGACCGAGGTGGCCGCTCTGTGCTCTGCTCCTACTGTTCCCTTGGCTTTTCTTCAATAGGGAAGCATCAGATCCAGGCCCCAGAAGGACTGAGGCAGCAGAATTCCAGGGTCCAGCCCAGGCCGCGGCAGCCTTCTGGTCTCTTTGTTTTCCTCAAGGCCCTACCAGTTCCTCCAGGGAGCTATCCACACAGAGCAATCCCGGCTTGGATACTGTGGAATTGTTTGCAAGCCAAAGCTTACCCAACCCTGAAATGTGTTTTTCCAGGTCAAGATCTCTCACATCTCTGCTCCTTTGTGGGCAGAGGTTCCAGAAGGAAGTAAATATTACAGGAACCCCAGGCTAGGAAGAATCCTTTCTAGCACGGGATGAGCCTGGGCTAACACTTTCCATCCAAAATCTCTGAAGACAATTGCTTCCTGTTCAAGCACCGCATACATTTCAGGTGTCTTCAGGACTTGAAGACACCTGCCTTTCTAAATATATCTAGAAGATCTATAAGTTTTTGAGGAGTTCCCAGGAGACAAGCATCAGGCTGGAGAGGCCTGTACTCTCTACCCCTTACCCGACTCCTCCCAACTTGTCATCTATAAAGATTCTTCTGTGAGCAGAGGAGGACTTGAGGAATGTGTGCTTCTGTAGGCCTGGTGCCTCTGACCAGGGGACACACAGACACCCAAAGAGCTGTGGCCACAAGAATTCCTAACTTTCCTGACCTCTGCTTCCTAATTCCTACCTGCTTCCTTTCCTTCCAGTCTAGCCTGCCCACCCCTGTTTTCCTCAGCAGCATAGTTTAGTGTTGAAAAGTATTTGGGGGTAGCTCAGTGGTGGAGCACTTACCTAGCATGAATGAGCTTGTGTGAGACCCTAGAATCAATCCCCAGCACCACAAGAGGGAAAAAAAAAAAGCAGGGAATTTGAGTTATGGCTTCACTCACTGCCTGAGTTGGACCTGGATTCCCTGAAATGTGAGAGACTAGAGGTATAATTCTGGGTAAGCCCTACGTTGGAATCTCAGCATCACACCATGGGTAAGAGCCTCCTAAGGTGTTGTGGGGAAAAGAAAATACATATAAAATACGCAGACCCTGACAACACTTGCTCAATCAGTGCTAGACATTTAAAAAATTGCCCCATTCTCTTGATTTCTGCAAATCTAAAGACCGGCTGACTCTCTCCACAGTCAAGCTCCTGTGTTGGCATGAATTTGCTCCAGACAATCCCTCAGCCATCGAAATGACAACTGCTGTGATCTCCTGGATGAAGAAGTTGGGCAAGTTAGGGTGCCAGTGGGTTAGACAAAGTCTGGGCTGGCATTAGGAAGGCTTGTGGAATCCCTCACATTAACCTCTGACTCTCCCCTGTTGGAGCTGACAGGCAAGAAGGGGTGTCAGGGTTGACCCCAGCCCGTGGACTCCTAGAGAAATGTCTCGAAGCATTTTCTGGAACACAGACCCTTTCTCCTAAGCACTCTGGCCCATCTTCCCAATGCTTGGTACACAGCTTCAGATGTCCTCCACAAAGGACCGGGGATGGGGGCAGGGGCGGGGTGGGGTGACAAAGGGAAGTTGCTGCCCTGTGAATCAGAGTGTCCTGGACTTCTTTCTCATGGTTCCCAGCAATGGCTCTCTAATTAGAGAATCCTGCCTCAAGACCCTACTCATGACTGCCAGCGATGTCTGAGAGGTATAATTCCAGTCATCTCAGCCAGCCCCTGTGCTGTGTATATCCTCCTTGGTAAGGAGTTCTTTGTGTCTAACCAGAAACGCTCTTGATGTAATGCCATTTGAAATTAAAGTCAGCATTTGAAATTCAAAGATTGTAATTCTTCACAGATAAGGACAAAAGAAAAGGTAACCTGTAAAGACCAAGGTACAGACCATTTTGTGCTGGAACTTTCCACAGAGTGACCATGGTGCCTGTATCAGTAGAGAGTATTGACAGGGCAGCCACAGGCTTCTGCTCGTATACTCCTTGGAAAGAACTTTCAGGTTCTGTCATTCATCAAGCCAACCACTCCCCACTTTTCTGGGGATCAGACTCTATGGGGGAGCCCTAGAAAATCTCATAATAGCCTAACTGAGTCTGTCTGACCAGGGTGGTAATTCCCACCCTCCAGGCCAGAGATCCCCTGCATGGAAAGGTTCTGGAATTTCCCTTCTTCAGACAGAGCTCTGGAGGGGAACATGTGGGGGAGGGGAGAAGCTTGCTGGAGAAAAGCGGCAAGTGCATCTTACCTTGGAGAAGGAGTAAACCAAGGATTGCTGAACCCAACCTCATGGCTCCGTCTGTCCCCAGATCAGCGGGGTGTGTAGCAGGCTCCTCTGTGTATTCTCTGTCCATAGTGGAGAAGAGAGAGGGAGTACTGGGGTGAGATGGGGCGGGGGCGGGGGCTGGCTCTCCAGAAGCTTCCTGTCAAAGAATAGAAGGAAACAGGTTGGGACTGGCTCCAGGGGCCCCAGTTCAACACACAGCCCAGATGAGGATATGAACCGAAGTGTGGCTGTGAGGACTAGCTAGGTCCTCTCTGGGTTCTGTGCATAATGACCAATGGTGACAGTGCCCCCAACACTACCTTCCTCTCTGAGGAATCCTTCAGGTCCCTCCCTGTAGCATCTGCATTTTCCCCCAAGCCTGCTGTTGCAGACACACTCTCTCCAAGGACCCAGCTCTAAGTCCGACCCACCAGCTGCCCATGCTCAGTAGACGATGAATTCTCCACATTCCTCTCCCCACTTAGGGCTGTCAGCCCAAATGGGACTTGCAGCATCTTTTAGGGAGGCCTTACAAGCAAGCTTGTTATTCCTAATAGAAAAACAAGAGGTGGGCTGGGAAAAGAGCTCAGTGGGTAAAGAACTAGCCTTGCAAACATGAGAACCTGAATTCTATCCCAACACCCGCATAAAAAGCCAAGTAAGGTGGCTGGCCTGTAACCTCATTACAGGGGGATGCAGAGACAGGTGAATCCTGGGTCTCACTGGCCCTCTAGCCTAATTGGTGAGCCCCAGGTTCCTGTAAAGACACTATCTCAAAACAAACAAGCAAGCAAACAAACAACAACAACAACAACAAAACAAGTAGATGGCTCCTGAGGAACAATATTTGAGGGTGACTGGAGCTCACACACACACACAGATCACATGACAGGAATACCCCCTTGCCTCCCTAGTTCCCTCAGGTTAGGTGTTTGTTCCCTGTGCTTGGGGAATACCCTGTCCTTACCATCCATAGTATGCCCCAGGTTCTCACTTTCTTACTACAGGCCAGTAGTATTCCTACATAAAATTCACCATACAGAAAGGCCCCAGCACATACTTACTGAAGTAAATCTAAAACATTTAAGAGTATGAGAAAAATGAAGAACAGAGATATCTGATATATACTTCCATTAGTTTGTTTGTTTGCTTATGGTTTCCCTCAACTGGGTTTTTCTCTGTGTAGCCCTGACTGTCCTGGAACTCACTTGTAGACCAAGATTAGATCTGCCTCCACTCAGATCTGATGGCCTCTGCTTCCCTAGGATTAAAGGCTTTCAACATCATGCCCTCCTGACCTACTGACTTTTAGGCAGGGTCAGGTAGAATGCAGGCTTCTCAGTAACTCACTATGGACATAATGCAGCCCATGAGTTCCTAACTCTCCTGTCTCCATTTCCAAAGCTAAGATTACATTTGTCAGTCACAATACTCGGCTTTTTAATTTATATATGTATTTATTTCATGATGTTGGAGGTTCGGGGCCATGACAACAGAGACAAGCACAGTTCCATTGAACTACATCCTAGATGTTTAAGAGGAATTTCTTTTCTTTTTTTCTTTTCATTTCTTTTTTCTTTCTTTCTTTTTAAGATCTTCTTTCTTTTTTTCTTTTTTTGAGAAAGGGTCTCCCTTTGTAGCCCTGTCTGTCCTGGAACTCACTCTGTAGACCAGGTTGGCCTTGAACTCAATGATCCCACTGCCTTTGCCCTCCTGAGAGCTTGGATCAAAGGCATGCATCACTACACCCGGCTCTTAAGATTTTCTTTTTAGGGTTTTTTGCTTATTGTTTGTTTGTTTTAAGAGACTTTATTTATTTTTTATATATGATGAATACACTGTAGCTGTCTTCAGACACACACCAGAAGAGGGCATCAGATCCCATTACAGATGGTTGTGAGCCACCATGTAGTTGGTGGGAATTGAATTCAGGACCTCTGGAAGAGCAGTCAGTGCTCTTAACCACTGAGCCCCCGTTTGTTGTTTTTGAGACAGGGTTTCTCTATTGTGTAGCTCTAGCTGCCCTGGAACTCAATATATAGATCAAACTGGCCTCAAACTTTCAGATACCCACTGGCCTCTGCCTCCCAAGTGCTTTTGGGGGCCTGGAAAGATAACTCAGTGGCTAGGAGCACTGATTTTTCTTGCGGAAGGCCCAGATTCAATTCTCAGAACTCACAGGGCTGCTCACACCATCTCTAACTCCAGTTCTGGGCATCCAATGCCCTCTTCTAGCCTTCCAGACACCGGGCATGCATGTGATACATAGACTTACTCGCAGGCAAACACCCGTCACATAAAATTACATTTAAGGGGGTGAGTGGAATTGTGGTACATGATGCAAAAAGAATCACAAAGAATCAATAAAAATTTTTAAAAATTTAAATCAAATTTAAAAATAAAGATTTTATTTGTATTGATGTGTGTCTATATAAGTGTATACCACATGTATACAGGGGCCAGTAAAAGGTGTCATCTTCCCTGGAGCTGGAGTTACAGGTAATTGAGAGCCACCTGATGTGAACCAAACTCAGAACCTTTGGAAGGGCAGCAAGTGCTCCAGAAGGATGAGCCGTCTCTCAAATCTCTGGGTTTTGTTGTTGCTGTTGTTGTTATTTAAATTTTACTTTTTTCCTCTTAAAGATTTATTTACATGTTTAATGTTGTAGGTGTTTTGCCTGAGTGCATAGTCTGTGTACTACATGCCTGCAGAGCACTCATAGGCCAGAAGGGGGTGTCAGAGGCTAGCTGGCATGTAGCTACTGGGAATCGAACATGGATCCTTTGAAAGAGCAGCAAGTGCTTTTAACTGCTGAGCCATCGCTCAAAACCCCGGGTTTTGGTTTCTCTCCTTGTTTGTATGTTTGTTTGTTTTTGAGAATTTCATACATGAGTTTGAACTGTTTCCAACATTCCCATTTCTTCCTCTCCCTCCCAGCTCCTCCTGTGTTCCCCCCACCCCTCAAATTTGTGACCTCTTTACTGATTGTTACTTTATCCTCAGTTGTGGGTTTGTTCATTTTATTTGATGATTGTTTTGAGACAGACTCTTGCCTTGTAGCCCAGGATGGCTTCAAACTCTCTGTCTTTTTTGTTGCTCCTAATATTTGACAGTGTTAGTAATAGGTAGACTGGGAGATAGCTCAGTGGGAACCTAGGTTTGAAACCCCAGGACCTATATAATGCTGGGTGTGATTCTACAATCCTAGCGCTCCTAGGTGAGCTGGGAGGCAGAGACAGGAGCATCCCTACGAACTTTCAACTAGTGAGCCTGATGTATGCAGCAGCCAACAATGGAGATGATCTTCAATAAAACGGGAAGTGAAATGGACACCTGAGGTTGTCCTCTGTGTCCACACACATGCCATGTCACAGCATGACAACTCTCACATGTATGAACATGTACATATACACACACACATCATATACACACAGATACACAAAGAAAAACAAATGTTAGTAACAGGTAAAAAAAAATGTACTTGTATAGGCCTTAAGTGGAGGGAAAGGGGCTATTTCAGTCTCAAGAGCTGAATAATACATTCCAGTAAGGGGTGACACTGAAACTAGTGAGACCAGATGAGTAACTAAAGCTTAGCTAGCAAGGAAAGGGGGCAGTTGTAATGCTGAGCATGGACATGGGAAAGTAATGGAGAGGCCTCGGGTGTATTTTGGCTCCAGAAAGACCAGGAAACTGTTGACTTGGAAAAGAGACTGGAGCTGCACTGGCTAAGATCCAAGAGGACCAGAGTGGGAGGCAGTAGATAGCCAGAACCTTCCATTGCATGGAGAAATGATCAGTAGGAGACTCTATGGCCCACCAGCAAGAGGCCTCAGGTGATTCAAAGGTCAGGTCAATAGCCTTGGACTCCATAGAAGTGACAGGGTATGGCGGCTTGACTCAGAGACAAGAAGCTAAAAAACTACTTTTTTTCTTTAAGATTTATTTATTTACTTTATGGATGTGAATACATTGTTGCCATCTTCAGACACACCAGAAGAAGGCACCAGATCCCATTACAGATGGTTGTGAGCCATCATGTAATGATGCTGGGAGTTGAACTCAGGACCTCTGGAAGAATAGTCAGAGCACTTAACTGCTGAGCCGTCTCTCCAACCCCGATACTTATTTTTTTAAGTCACTAAGTGACGGAGTCTTCTGGGAGTCCACCTGTCTCCACATGAATAAAGAGAGGCCAGTGTACATGCATCCAGGGCAGGATGAGGAATGGCTGGTTATAGGCAACTAACTGAGACTAAAAATTATCTTGAGAAAAATAGGTCAGGAAGAATAGTGCAAACCTGTAATTGCAGTACTCATGAAACTGAGGCAGGAGAATACAGAGTTTGAGATTAACCCCAAGCTATATAATGAGACCCTCTTAAACAATACACAGATAACTGGTCATGTGGTGTATGCCTACCATTCTACACTCAGAGGTTGGGAGCATAAGGTCATTTTTAGCTACATAGTGAGTTTAAGACCAACCCAATCTAAATGAGACCCCATCTCGAAAACAAATGAGTTCAAGAACCCAGAGGGGAGTCAGGTGTAGTGATACATGCCTGTAATCCCAGCACTTGGGAGGTAAAGGCAGTGTGGTTTCTGAGTTTGAGGCCAGCCTGGTCTGCAGAGCAAGTTCCAGGACAGCCAGAGTCAGGGCTCCACAAAGAAACCCTGTCTTAAACAAAACAAAACAACTACAAAAAACCCCAAAGTCAAACAACCCAGAGAGAGTAAGTAATGCCTTGGATAGGAATATAAATCAGAGTTTTGTGGGTGAGGTAAGGAAGTGAGGATTTCACATATATAAATATATACTACATATTTTAAAACGTGTTTATTATGGATGTATACTGGGAAGGGCACATTCTACTGTACGTGCGTGCGTGCGTGCGTGCGTGCGTGCGTAGGTCAGAGGACAATTTGTATGAGCCAGGTCTTTCCTTCCACCATATAGATCCTGGAGACCAAACTCCAGTCTTGCAGCCAAGTGCCTTTACCAGATGAGCCATCTTGTCAGCCTGGGATTTCTACTTTCCTGGTAACATTTAGGTCCTTCTCGGCATAGAAAAAAGGATGAATCTTTACAGTGAAGTGTAGACTTATTTTAGAATTTATCTAACAGATTTTGTGGCTTATACCAGAAAAGACCCCACCCGCCCCAACTACCCCCACCTCCCTGCTCAAACAAACAAACAAACAAAAGGCCTGAAGTGATAGATATACCAGCTACCCTCAGCTGATGTTTATACATCTGTACAATGCATTAAAGCATGACACTGGCTGGACACAGTGGCCTGTACCTATAATCTTAGCACTATGGAGGCAGAGGCAGGAGGGTCATGAGTTCCAGGTCAGCCAGATCTATGCAGTAAGACCCTATCTCAAAGGAGAGGGAGGGGTCAGCTACATTATGTCCCATATGTATATACAATGACTATGTGTCAGTTAAAAATAGGTGCTGGAGCCAGGGGGTGGTGGCACATGCCTTTAATGCCAGTACTTGGGAGGCAAAGGCAGGTGGATATCTGTGAGTTCAACGCCAGCCTGGTCTACGGAGCAAGTTCCAGGACAGCCAGAGTTACACAGAGAAGCCCTGTCTTAAAAAACAAAAACAAGAAGCTAGGCAGTGGTGGTGCACGTCTTTAATACCAGCACTTGGGAGGCAGAGGCAGGCGGATTTCTGAGTTCGAGGCCAGCCTGGTCTACAGAGTGAGTTCCAGGACAGCCAAGGCTACACAGAGAAACCCTGTCTCGAAAAACCGAAAAACAAACAAACAAACAAACAAAGAATAGTGACTGGAGAGATGGATCAGTGGTTTAGAGCTGAGGACTTGGGTTCCATTCCCAGCACCCACATGGTGGCTCACAACCACCACAACTCCAGTTCTGGGGACCTGATGCTCCATGATCTTCTCAGGCACCAGATGTGAAAGAATAGTAGAAAGAAACAACCCACTCGACGAAGTTGTCCACTGCTTTGACACAGTGCTTCCATACATATCATGTGTGTGCACGCACGCGCACACACACACACACACACACACACACAACTTACACAATGAAAAATCAAATTTTTAAATTTTAAAATAAGAATAAAATTAGAAAACTAATTTAGTTCTTAATATTTTAGAGATAAATGTGGAAAGACAAAAATAGATGGACAGAGCTATTGGGCTATAAAGATTTAGAGGGATTATATTCAGTATATTCTGTAGAGTATGAGATCTACACCCTGTAGTGCTTGAGCTATTATGTATAACAAGGAAAGAGCAAAGGACCTTAGCTTCAGGAAATGGGAGGGAGGAAGAGAGTGGGCAAGTCCTAGGGAGGGAGCAGGTGTCTAGATCTGCCAGGAGAGGAAGTGGGCAGGGCAACTTGGGCTCCTAAGCAGCAGAGGTATGAAAGGAAGTGACTGGAGGATCAAGGTGCTCTCAGAGGGGAAGGCCTGCCCAGGGTAGCCCAGATGTTCCCGGAACTACGGGAAAGAACGGTGAGGGTGTGTGCAGAGGGTGTGTGCCCAGGAACCCCACAGACGTGGCAGCTCCGGGTAGGGACTGACCTAGGGTAGTGAGCTCTCTTCCTGTGCTGGCATCCAGTCCCAAGAGAACTCCACACCAGCCCTGGACAATGCACCAGGTACACTCTTTGCTCACCCCTTCCTGACTCACTGTGGGGTCTCCATACCTTTCCCAAACTAAGCTTTCTTCTCTCTTTGTACACCCGGAGTTGCCCTCTGGCCCCAGCCGGGAGTCCCATGACAACCCCTATTCCCCCTTATACCAGCTCAGCCCTGCATGGGAAGCGGCATTCAAATGGGATCTGGGTACACTACGACTAAGGGACTGAAGGAAAAAATGTAGCCTTATCAGCCTTTCTTGGTGGCAACTGCCTTCCACAGAGTGGGCCAAGCTGAGTGCTCAGAGTTAGAGAGGCCCCCAACTCCCAGGGTCCTACAGAATGATGGCTGGAGGAAGGGAGGACACCTCACTGACTGAGCTCACCTTCTGTCACTGAGATGCCCTCATCCCTACGCAGCATCTCGAAGGGCAGGGACACACTACTGACAAGAGTTAGTGGTGGTGCGCTCCTTTAATCCCAGCACTTGGGAGGCAGAGGCAGGCAGATTACTGAGTTCGAGGCCACCTGGTCTACAGAGTGAGTTCCAGGACAGCCAGGGCTACACAGAGAAACTCTGTCTCGAAAAACGAAAAAAAAAAAAAAGAGTTATGTCCTCAGCTTTCTGGAGAAAAACACAGAGATCCTGATAAGGGCAAACTGGTGCAGAATCTCCTCAACCCATCCTGGGCATGGCCAGGAACCAACACCAGACACCAGCCCTCCCTATCTAGGCCTCTAGAACTCGGCTCCAAGATCTGGGGGTAACGGGGCTTCCTTATAGGATGAAGTATAGGCATATATACCACCACATACCAAGTTTCTGGGGTCCATGTCCTTCTTCCTAAACCTTTCCGAGGGTACCACCTTTCTGCTTTCCAGTGACTTAATAGTAGGGGAACCTCTGAGACCAGACAATGAACCCCTTTTCCAGAACACCTCAGAGCAGCTACTGCTCACTGCCCACTGCCTAGCATGTGGGGCAGCACCCCAGAGACTATTCAGATTTCCAATAGAACACAGGATCTATTTGTGACTCTTGCTGGAGACCTGGAAAGGGGGAGCGATGAGAAGACTCTGGGGACAAACTGTTTTATTCCAGATTATAATAAAAAGCTCCCCTCCTCCTCCCTTTGCCCTTCCCGAGTGATTTTTAACTCCTTATCTTCCAGGGGGGTGGTTTGTATTTCTGTTAGTGTCTCCATCTTCATTTCTTTCTTGGTCTTTCAGTTGTGTTTCATGAGTGTGTTTAACCTTCCTCTCTTTCTCCCCTGTCTCTGCTGTCTCTGGGTTTTCTGCCTCTCAGATCCCTCCCTCTCCTTTGGGTTTTCTTTGTATGTTCCTGCCTGGGGCAACTTTCTCTCTCATCTCTCGTTTCCCCCAGGATGGCTACTACCCTCAGCCCTCTCCACTTGTGAATGGGTCATTGGATCAGGAGCCTCAAAGGCAGCTTCCAGCTATGTCCCCTCGAAGTGGTGACGACGGGCTGCCACTGCTTGCTGCCATCATTGCGGCCTTTGTCCTGCTGGCGATCTGCATTGTGCTGGTGGTTCACCTTGGGCCTATGCTGCACCAGGGCCATGCTACTCTCCTCACAGAGCCACCAGTCCGAAAGCCAGAGAACGGCATTTACCTCATCCACTGGCGGCTGCTAAGCCTTCAGGACAGTCACAGGAAAAGTCAGCAGGGACTTCTTATTTCTCACTCTGGCCCTGCCCTAGATGGGCACAGGCCCAGCATCGATGAAGTCACATATCTGTAGGGGGGTGATTTGGAAGTTAGCCTGGCTGATCTCAGAACAAGAAATGGGACTGGAGAGTGAATTGGAGCCAGGGTGTCAGAGCTACAGACTGCCTCTGGACTCATCTGGAGATGTCCTTGTATTTAACAAGAAAGCTTTGTGGTAACAAGAAAAGCCACTTGAGGATCTTGCCTAGAGACATGGTGCCAAGCCACCCTTACATGATTTCCCCTCAGGGATCTCCAGAACCTTCTCAGAGTGCCATTCCCTTCCTGCACCTCTGATCTCCATCCCTCTTGAAGCAAAGTGAAGATTCCATCCCTGAGCAGGGGTGTCAGAGGTCTACAAAGAAGGCCCTGCATCCACACACTGCTGATCCAGGGAGAGCTAAGGCAGGGAACCTGGGGTGTCTTCTCTGAGACCCAGGGTGCTGAGGAAAGGAGGCAACTCTATTGCCTTTCTGCCTTTGGAGGGCACCCTTGGCTGCTAGGCCTTGTTGATGACCTCTGAAGCCCCTGGGATTCCTAATCTCCAGTTAGAGTTCCACAATGAGCTCGGAATGTCCCCCAACCCTGTCTTGCCATCCTAGGATGTGATGGGGGAATTTGGAGACTCTAATTACCTCTTATTTTCTGTGTGAGGGTGGGCCTGCTGAAAGAAGCCTAAAACTTAGTACAAACCATGTCCTGATCCAGAACTTGCCAGCTAGTGGGAAAACAGGAAAAGAAAAGGGATGTGATGGAACTTGTTTGGGGAAGGAGGGAACATGAAGGGGTCCATCCCTGTAGGGAAGTAGCATCGTTCAGCCTGTGGTCAGGAAAATGCAGGCCAGGGCCAGGAGAACAAAGCTGAGCCTCCTGGTGGCACCCTTTCTCTGGTACCTCAGAACCTCATTCATACGCAGTCAAGAAACCTACAGACATAAACTACTTATAAACCTGTACTACAAACAGCACAGTGGTACTGTCTTTTAATCTTAGCACTTGAGAGATAGGGACAGGAAAATCAGAAGTTCAGGGTTATCCTTGATGACACTGTAAGTTTGAAGGACAGCCTAGATTACATGACATCTGATTGTTAAGAAAAGGGGGAGGCCTCCCTTGCCACTAGCCACCTGTAGCTGGCTAGAGATTGTGAAATGACTCGGGGGAGGGGGTGGAAGCAGGCCCTGCACCTCACAGTAGAGTTGGCCCTGATAGAGAGGGGGCAGGTGAGCCGGCACAATGGGCATGACGGAGGAGAGCTGGCTCCACCACTCATCTGCTGTGAGGTGGAGAGAGCAACTGGTGATGCCCTCCCCCATCCTCCCTCTCCCCTAACCCCCTGCAGTAGTCCGGACAGCTGTCCCTCCCCCATGCCCCACCCGCTCATGAAAGAGGAAGAGCTATCCTTGCCCCTCACTGGGAAGCAGGCCCTGCACCTTGCTTGGGCAACACAGGGGAGCTGGCCCTGAGGATAAAGGGTCAGGTGAGCCAGCCCGAGGGTGAGAGCAGAGTCCTAGCCCCTTGCCCGCTACAGCACTTGGGAGAGTGGGCCCTGCACCTTGACCAGGCAGTACAGCTTAGCTGGCGCTGGAGGCGTGGGTGCGGGTGAGCCTGAGCAAGGGAGGGCATGAGAGCGGAAGAGCTGACCCCGCTTCCTGCCTAGGGCAGCACTGGGTAGCCAGAGCAATGCTAGAGAACGCACCTTGGTGGTAAGAATAAGGAAGAGCTGGCAGGCTGACGAGCTCAGCTTTCACCCAAGCCGATATCCAGGGCTTTGAGTTGGCCCGCCCCAACATCTACATCATCTGTGAACTGTTGGGGCATGTGAAAGGGCCAGTCCTGATGTTCCAAAGCTGCAGGATCTCCATGACACAGGGCAATAACAGGATAACCGGGAGGAGTCTCGGTGAGGATCCAATATTGATGGTGTCACTGAAGCCAGAGATCTCAAACCAGACCAATGACTCATTGCCATAAACATTCGCAAGTGAAGATGTGTGGACAGAGGGGTGTTTTATGGGACACTCTGTGACACACTACAGCGTCCACAACGAGATGTTTTTATGCTTTGTTTGTTTGAGTTTATTTTTGGTGGGAGGTTGCAAAGGCAGAGGGCAAATACAAGGTGGCAGAGATGAGCCAGCTAGGATGCAAGATGTGATACTCACAAAGAATCAATAAAAGAAAGAGGGAGGGTAGTTCAAGGCCAATTGGTTTTGTGTAGTAAGTTCTAGGCTAGCCTGGGCTACATAGTGAGGCTCTTTCTTAAAAAAACAAAAAACAAAACAAACAAACAACAACAACAAAAACCTCTTGTATTTGACTGTTGGGGACCTCCTAAGGATAAGTCATCCTTAAGGCCCTGGCCTCCCATAGAATGGGGTCAAATGTGTGCAGAGAACGAACCCACCTTCTTGTGACTGCTTAAGAGGCAGCTGTGAGCCAGGCAATGGTGGTGCATGTTTTTAATCCCAGCATTTGGGAAGTAGAGGCAGGCAGATCTCTGTGAGTTCAAGACCAGCTTGGTCTACAGAGTTCCAGGACAGCAAGGGCTATACAGAGAAACCCTGTCTCCAAAACCAAAACCAAAAAAAAAGGTGTCAACTGGGATTGCTTGATGCTGCTTCTTAGCAGTCAGCTATTCGCCTCTGTGAAGGATACTGGGCCTGTCAGTCCCATCCTCTCTTCACAACCTTGGCAGAGGTGCCATGCAATCCCCATTTCACACTTGGGCAAATGAGGCTTATTAAGATACCACAGTGGACACAGGTGCCAAGCAACAAAGTCAGGATTTGAGCCTGAGTCTCACCAGCTGCAGCCTAGGAACCATCGTGGAGACTGGTAGGTTGAACATAATCAGCCCGGGGAGGCCGTTTATTCTAGGCTGGTTGCTGGAGAAGGCGTGTTGGGTGTGACAGAGGCTCCTCAGCATTGTGGCAAGATGGCTGTGACAGTCAGAAAAAGAAGAGACTGCCCCACACTTGATTCCTATGGCTCTGCTATCCTTAAAGAGTGACTGGCTTCCTCCGACACGTGTGTGTGTGTGTGTGTGTGTGTGTGTGCATGTGTGTGTGATTTCTTCAAAGTGACATGTTTTGTATGGTTTTTTGCTACCCACCCGCCTTTGCTCTGGTATTGGCTGTGCTACCACACCCCACCCGGCTTCCCTTAAATCCTCGGATAAAAGATACGCACACAGTTGTTCATTTTCAACTTGCCTTCTTGGCACAATTGCTGGGCATTACTATCTCCCGCCTGGAAAAGCGTGCCCTTACCAATATCTTATCTCTGCCTCTCCCACCTGCACTAAACTTCAGTTGCTAAACACCTGACCACCCACCTATGTGACCTGTGTGGCCACTCCATTTTGAGATCTCACATGGCTCTTAGTTCTGCTCTCTCCAAAGCATGGAGAGCCCGTTCTCCTCCAGGGACCAGGAAGTCCCATCTGTACCTTCCACCCAGCAATTGGCCCATGGTTTTCTTTACTGACAGATCAAGAACTAATTGGGGAACAGGACCTTAGCATCAGCACTGCCCCCTTCAGTGACACTGTATTCAGAAACACATAATGAGAACTGAGGGCACAGCTCAGTGGTAGAGCTCAGTGGTAGTGTTTGCCTATGTGAACAAGACCATGAATTGGATCCTCGGTACTAGAGAAAACATACACACATGAAACAAGGGAAAGTTCAAGGTGAAACACTGAGCCCTTGTAATAGAAACAGAAGAAGTAGAAGGAAGACACATGTCAAGTCTGGGTAAAGCTGCTAAGAAGGACTGTCTGCCCTCCCAGAAGGGGTGACAGTGCCACCCCAATATTGTTACAACGGCATAAGGTAGGCTTGATGACTGACCGTTCACAAGGAATGTCCTGTCTCCTCACATATGCCTCCTCCCTGGTCCTTTCACAGATCTCTCATTTGGGAGCATTTGTTCAGTGGTCCCTGCTTTTTTGAATGGTGTCTTCCCTGGACACAGCTATGTACCAGTTATGGCATCTGTGTGCTAGCTCCACTCAGCCCCAGCTCCTGATCCTTCAGCCTGCCACTGGAGGCAGGGACACTAAAAGCAAAGGTGTGGTGTGCCCTCAGTGTGAATGGTGGGCTCTGTGTGGATTGCCTACTGCCTTGTGGCAGTATGAGTACAGGAAGTGCTGTATATGCCCTCAGACATGGAAGTCAGGGGTGATATGTTGCAGTACCTCATAGCTATCACATCCTAGCAGAAAAAGATGTATGCTTGAACTGGGTAATGCAGGAGTGTCTTTCGAAGGACCAGGTACAAGGGACATAATATAAGGAGATCACAGACAGTAAGTGCTCCAGTGTCATACAAATACCAGTGCTAGGGGCAAGGGGAAGAGGCCATTCTAGAAACTTGAAAATAGATATGTTTACTGAGAAGGCAGCCTGGCAGGGCAGCCCACTGTGACTGCATACAGGTAACAGAACAAATGTTCCTTCTCTCTCTATCCATCTACTGAAGCCCCCATTGAATACACATGACCAGAAGCTGGAGGGTCGGAGGTCAACAGAGAGCAGAGAATGCCCGGAGCATCCATGGGAAATACTTGGCCTATCTCTCAAGTCTACCAGGCATTGACTCCAAACTTCTACATGTATCGCCTTCACAAAAACCCTATGAGTGAGTAGGGAATGCATTATGACCTCCTTTCACAGTGGGGTAGGCTGAGACTCAGAGAGGTGAAATGGCTTGCCTGGGAATGTGGGACTCGTCTAGAGATGTGAAGTCTCTATGGGGCCCCCGGCCATTAAAGGAAGGCTCAGTCAGGAGGCTGAAGGATCACCAGAGCCCAGGCAAGGCTGTCCCATGCCTCAGATGAGGTCAGTGCGAAGTGGGAGAGGCTGCTCCATACCACTGATGAGGAGTTTTGGCTCTTGGGATAGAACGGAGGAACGAGGTGCCACTGAGGTCAGAGGGCCACTCATGGTAACCTCCTCCTTTTCTTCCTGACGAATATGCCGGAGCACCTCTTGAGACAGTGAGAAACTTTCTCCCTCTGCAGGTTCTGGAACATGGACGTAGGGTGGGGTGGTCAACAGGATGCATGCACCCTTAGGAGCCACTGAGATGATCCTCCAGCCTCCTTCCCCTTTTCCCACCTACCACACAGCCTCTGAGGGGATCCCAGATATGGAAATAGTTATCAAGGTCATGGAAGCCTACCCTCTTGCTTTTGAGATGATGTTCAGAAAAGGGCAAAGACCTGCCTAAGGTCACACAGCCATGGAGTGGCAGAATCAAGACTGTCCACATTCGGGTGACAAGAAGGTATCTTCCAGTGGAGGAAAGGGCAGGGCATAACCCCTCTGACCACTTAGGAAAGCCCAGAAAAGGCTGCTTCCTTGTTCTCTGGCACCTCTGTGAGATGCTGGGATTCCTGATTCCTGCCTTCCAACCTTCCAGCTGTATCAGTTTCTTACCTTGGTAGACAATGAGGCGGCAGTTGTTTTGAGACTCAGGGACATCGGCCAGGATTTCCTCAAGTGTCCGGCAGAAGAGTTTGGCCTGCTCAAGCCGATCATCACGACTGAAGCCAGCTCTGCCATCCTGTGACATGGCAAACAGGGTCTGCAAGGGGGTAGCGTACTCCAGGATACAGGCACCTGCCTGAAAGAGGTGAGAACAAGATTAGATTGAGCCACAACCCTGACAGGTGAATTGTGGACCCTGATGCCATGGGTGGTGGCCCTATTCCCTCAGTCTGCAGAATGAGAGTCCTGGGCTGTAATTGCCCTGCCTGGGCCTCTGATGCTTGATTCCTAAGTTTAGGCCTGGCCTGGGCTAAACCCTTCACAGATCCTTCTTCCATGATTCTGGAGCATGGCGTTCTGACTGGAAATAGAGTCTCGGGAGGGCTCTAGGATTTTGCTTTGCTTGGGGCTCTTCAACACCAACACCAAGTTCCTCAAACAATCTCATGGCCTTCGTTTTCATTCTCCATCGTAGAGCAGGGGTCATGCCTGGCTCACAGATTGGTGGTGAGGTTTAATGAAGTGAGCTTATGGTGCACACAGAATAGCCTCTGCTCCATAAATGTTACTTCTCAGTGTCATTTGGAACTGAGTCTTGACTTGTCCTGGCACCAGCTGTGCAGACAGGCTCAGGGAAGACATGAATTCTTGTCAGCGTGTGCCTAGGGATTCAGGGTTCTTAGGAGATGTACCTTTTCCCCAAGCCAAGCTCTGTACACTTACTGGCTGCCCATTCTCCAGAAGCTCATAGACACTGTTGGAATAAGCCCGATTCTTGATACCAGCACGGTCTATGTTTTGCTGGGGCAGCATATCTCGGAATTGAATGTTAGGGTCAGCCACACTCAGGTCATCAGGCACCCCACAGTCCAATGGGAAGAGGATATACAGTTTTCGGCTCCCTGCACCCGAGAGCATGTTGTTATGTAGCTGATTGAACATTCGGATCCGTGCCTGGAGCCCTGCAGTAGGGAAGCCCAAGAAATCATCTCATTACTTTGTCTCCCACTCAATCTAGAACTGACACCCAGCTCACTGGTTTCCTCAGTGTGTGGGCACAAGAGACTTGGGGGGTCTGATCTCTCTCATTGTTGAGGAAGGAGATTTGGAGGAAGGAGAGAATACACAGGGATCTCCTCTTTCCACCCCTTATTCTGTTTTCCAGTGTGTGTGTGTGTGTGTGTGTGTGTGTGTGTGTGTAGCCCTAGCTGTCCTGGAATTCTCTCTATTAGACAAAGCAGCGCATGAACACACAGAGATCTGCCTTCCTCTGCCACCCAAATTATGGAATCAAAGGAATGTGCCACCATTTCTGGCCAATGAATTTCTGTGTCAGTCCCTACCACAGTAGTCTGGGCCCTGAGAGATTGACAGAGCCCTGGCTAGTGGCATTCTGATCATTCTCTCATAGGCAGTATCAGACATCTAGCTCTAAAGCCTTCCTGGTGTCCAAGAGATTCAGGAGAGTCACAGCCTGGGATTGAAAGTCAAGGAGCAGCCATATGAGTTTCCCAATAGTGTGGCCAAATGTGCTGGCTCTGGGCAGCCTTGGATTCCAAACCCATCTCAACTTCTCATTTACTCATGACTGGGTAGGTCTCTTCTCTCTCAAAGACACAGTTTTCTTATCTAACATATGAATGATGGGGTCTAGGCAAATAGCCCAGTGGGCAAGAGCATCTGCTGCTCTTCCAGAGGAACTGACTTCAGTTCCCAGAAGCAATATTGGATGGCTCACAACTGCCAGCTCCAGCTCCAGGGGATCTAACACCCTCTTTTGGTCTCCATGGGTACCTGTACTCAGGTACACATATCTACAGACAGACACACATGCATACACATAAAGAAAAAATGAATATTTGGTGGCAGACACTTTTAGTCTCAGCACTTGGGAGGTAGAAACAAGTGATTCTCTTGAGTTTGAGGCCAGCCTGAACTACATAGAGAGTTCAAGTTTAGCCAGGGTTATATAATGAGACCCTGTCTCAAAAAGAGGTGGGGGCTGGAGAGATGACCTAGTGGTTAAGAGCACTGGCTGCTCTTCCAAAGGACCTAGGTTCTAACCATCCATACATCCATATGGTAGCCACTCATCTATAACTCCAGTTCCAAGGGATTTGATGCCCTCTTCTGGCTTCCATGGTTACTAGGCACATCCAAGCTCAGATAAGCATGCAGTCAAAACACCATATGCATAAAAAGAAATTTTAATAAAAGAAAATTTTAAATTAAATATATAAATCTTTAAGAAAATAAGATTCAAATAAAATACGATTGATAATGGTTTCATACAGTATATAAGTTTAAAGAGGGCACATTAGGGGGATCTAGCATATAATAATATTTTTCAAGCCAGGTGGTAGTGGCCTTTAGTCCCAGCACTTAGGAGGCAGAGGTAGGCAGTTCTCTGTAAGTCTGAGGCCAGCATGACCTACAGAGTGAGTTCCAGGACAGGCAAGGCTACACAGAGAATCCTTGTCTCAAAAAAACAAAAATAAATCAATAGATAAATAAATAAGTTTCAAAAGCACTCATCGGTTGAGAGCACCTGCTGCTTTTCTAGATGACCTGGGTTCATGGTGACTAATCATCTGTTACTCCAGTTCCAGGGGATCCAAAACCTTTTTCTGGCCTCTGCAGGCACTAGGCACTCACATGGCACACAGACATACATGCATGCAAAACACCTATCTAAGCAATTTGTTTAAGTATTCATGAAAAGCCAGGTGTGATGGTACGTTCTATAATTCCAGTCAGAAGGATCACAAATTCAAGGCCAACCTGGTTTACATATGAGTTCCAGGCCAGCCAGGGCTACCTAGTGGGTTCCTTTTTCAAAAAAGAAAGAGAAGGGTCTGGAATCATAGAAGGAATGTGGTGACATACACCAGTAATTCTAGCTTTAGAAGACCAAGGCAAGTAGAGAATTAGGGGTTTGAGCACAAGCATACAGCACCCACAATTCACACTGGGGCACACTCACAGACTTCAGAGGTCTGAGGCAATGACAGGGGAACTGGCTATGCAGCAGCAGAAATAAGAAAGACCCTGCCTCAAAAAGGTGGAAGGAGAGAGCTGACTCTGACACACACACGCACGCGCACACACACACACACACACACACAACTGAAGGGAGAGGAGACAAAGGCAAGCATTCATAGATGAGTCTTGAGCAAAGATGACTAGCTCTTAACACAGTTTTATTTACTGTAAACTTGACTGGTAAGGCAGCTCAGGTAGCAGAGTGCCTCTAGGTGTGTGTAAGGCCCCAGAGTCAGTCCTCAAGACGATAAAGGAATTAATTACAGAAACAACAATAATAACAAAGCAAGTGTGGTGGCTCACATCTGAAATCTCAGGACGCGGGAGGTCGATGAAAGAGGGTCAGAAATTCAAGGTCACCCTCAAATCAATAGGGTGATTTAATGCACCCTGGGTTTATGAGCTCCTGTCTCAAAGGTCACACTAAAACTCTATAACATCCTTCACATGGACAGAGATGCTTTAGGAATTTAATTATATGGCAGACATGGAAATACTTTGAAAAGCATAGCAAAAAAAGTATAGCAAAAGCTGTGTGCTTTGTTGTCCACAAATGAACATGAAGAGGTAGCCTACCTGGCAAGATCAGCCGCAGATACCCAATGTAGTATGACCAGGCCAGCCCGTGGGCAACATTGAAGTTCTTTTTTTCACAGACCGCAGAGACTTCTGCTGGGGCCAAGCTCTGTAGACAGCAGAAGGGCCTGAGGGACTTTTAAGGGGGACCTCCAAAACCCTTCTCTTGCAGGAAACTTCTCCAACCTGCTGCCCACTTGCTCTCATCACTGCTATTAAACCCATTATCCCAAGCCTTCATAGCTCCACACCCTGATCTCCAACCTTTACATTAGTCTCAGACTGGTGTGACTGAGCTCAGACACGTCAACGCTAGTCGTAGTCCTATCTACCCACACCATCCACCTCTTCTGTGTCATACCTGAAGGCCCAGGAGTATGCTTAGGGACTTTGAGAGGCCCAGGAGGCCAAGCATCCAACTGAGACGCAGGTCAGTTGCTTCTGGGAGGAAGCAGTAGAAATAGGAAGACAGCAGGAACAGGGCCAGACGGCGGATGGGGCAGCCCAGGCAGGCGCACACAGCCTTCCAGTAGCTGCCCTGGTACCTGCAGGGGACAGCCTAGCCTCAGATCCCAGCCCAACCCAGCTGATGATGTTTAGGGAAGGCCAAGGTTAGGAGTCAAGGGTATGATACTTGCTGGGTATCCAGTCTCCATGGTTACCTGGACTGGACGTGGCACAGCTCTTCAGCCAGACAGCAGAGCTCTTTCAACAGTAGTCCAAGTTGCTGCGAGGCGAGGTGAAGTACTAGGTACTGCAGAGTGTGACTTGGTGGATTCCCTGCCACCTGAAGGATCATCAGGCTGGCCACCAGCAAGACCAAGGCTGCCTGTTTGGAGCGGTGACCTCTGGGCCGTGGGATGGATGGATGCAGGTTGGAATATGGCATCTGGGGACATCAAGAAACCCCCGGCTATGCTCCTGGGTCTCTCCTGTCCTTCAGGGACTGAGGCCCTGACTAGTCATCTTTTTGAGTTTCCCATCCCTTGTTGCCCAGCTAGTCCCACGGGCTGCTCTTGGATACACCTCTAGGAGATGTCCTGGGCACATAGCATCCTATAGCACCTTTCTAGAAGAGCTTTATAGTAAACAGCGCATACATGTGAGCCCCACTGAGCTCACTAGTGTGATAAAGAAGAAACTGACAATCCAAGACCTTAGAGTGTTCTATGCTGACCCGCCAGGCCAGGGTTTCTCCCACCATGGAGCACCAGGACAATACTGCGCCATTTCTAATCCTACCTTCTGCTTCCTAGACTGAGGTGTTCCTGGAACAGGAGAGACAATGAAGAACCGCTCAGTAGCTACTGGCAAGTGGCCTCTCAATGGGTAGACTGAAAAAGAAATGTTAAAAACAACTGCAGCTTCCTCAGTAAAACCACAGCACTGGGCCCTTGCCAGATCACAGTTTTCAGTGCTCTGGGGAGAAGCGCGTTTCCTGACAAAGCGCCCCCACCCCTCCCTGCCGGCCTCGATAAACCAGGTCTGAGTATAGGAGGGGGAGGAGGCTTAAGATATACCACCTCTCCATTCCCCTTTCCTAACCCCCAAACTGAGGGTGTTCAGAAAGTCACTCACCAGCAGCTACAGCCCCACACTCTGGATTCCTCTAAAGGTTCCAGGATGTAACACACTCCAGTGGACACCCCGCAAGACTCCACACAAGGACCAAAAGTGATAGGGTTTCCAGATGCCCCAAAACCCTCTACTATCGATCCCCAGGACATCAGGAGGGGAGGGGTGGACAGGAGAGATTGAGCGGATAAACAGCACACTTTACTTCCTTAAATCACGAGCTCTGAGCAAAGAATTTAGCCAAAGAAGCCTGGGAGAGGAGGGGCAGGGGCGCACTTTTTCAGGGAAATGACCACGCCTCTAATTTAGCAAGCTCAGAATGTCTGAGTGGGAAGGAACTAGAACCAAATAAAGGGCGGGCCAGGTGCAGATAGCCAACGGCTTCTAAGCCTGAATCCTGTTTCTCTAAGATCAGTCCTCCCAGCGCCCCTAGGGAGGAGGCTCAAATTTCTTCCTGGTTTTTTTGTTTGTTTTACAATTACAGTTGTTTACTTTTTGTTGGGGGAGGATGCGGGACAACTCTTGAGAGTCATTCTCTCCTTTCACCCCATGAGGACCAGGGACCCAACACAGATCCTTAGGCTTAGCCACAAGCATCTCTTCCCTGCTAGCCACCTGGCCAGCTCTTTAGCCTTCTTTTACTAAAGGCTCAGAGGGTGATCTGAGCCCAGTGAGATACAGTAACTTTACCCAAGTCAGTGGGGTCATGAAGTCTGAATTGCTCAGAAGCCAGTTGGCTCCATGCCTTGTTCTAGGAGCAGATGGAAAATGCCAGGGCCATGGTTCACGTAGTTTCCCTGGCACAGGGAGAAGCTGGCTGCTGCCGCCCAGGATAGGAGCAGTTCATCCCTTCCAGGCAAGAAACTGAACCCTCCCCATATTACAAGCAGAGTCATTCAGACACTCCCCATAACTCTCAGAAATATTCTGGCTTCCTGGAAAATCTCCAGATTTTTAAAAACAACTTCCTTAAACTGCAGGGAACCCCCTACACTTTCTCTTCCTCATAGGTGCCTCACATAAAGAGCTGACTGTGTCTAGGACAGCAGGAGAGAGGATGACTCCTCGCAGTAGGAATCTGGGTGATTTTTACTCCGTTTTCCCTTCCTTCACTACATGGAATGAAATTTATTTATATGATGTAGAACAGAAGGACGGGTGGGCGGACACATACCTGTAATCCCAGCACTGAGGAGGCTGAGGTAGGAGGATTGGGATGAGTTTCAGGAAAGCCTGGTCTGTTTAGTGAGCAATAACATAGTATTCAGAAAGGAGGGGATGGGAAGATGGAGCCATGGTTCAGAGGACCTAAGTTAGTTTCCAGCACCTACATGGCTGTTCACAACCATCTCTAACTCCATCTTCAGGGGCTCTGATGCGTCTTCTGCTTTCTTCCAGTACCAGGCATGCAAGTGGCACAGGCATACATACAGGCAAAGCATTATATACACTAATTGAGTAAATTAATTAATTAATTAATACGTTAGTTGTTTGTTTTGTTTTTAATATCTAGTTAGAAGAAAACCTCTCAGTATCACTTTTATCTGGGCACTGCTTTCTATTTGCTCTGTCCTTCGCTGTTCTGTCATCCACTGTTCTGGGCAATGCAGCGCAGGCATGCTACAGAAGGTACTGAGCCAGGTCCCTTAAGAACAGTAAGATGTACCTGGCAGTCAGATGTATGGAACAATGGAGACCAAGGAAAGAGAGGAGCCAGCAGGGCCTGGTGAGCGGATTGCTGTCTACAAGTTAGCTTGGACTGATTACAGCAGAAGTTCCTGTGCAGTGGACAAGAAGGACCAAGTCAAGTCACTGAAAGGCAAGCTCCCACTGTCTGGCCCTTCAGATGTCCTGCCAGAAGTCCCCACATAGGTTTACTTCTGTTTCATTTTAAGACAGGATCTCATGTAGCCCAGGCTGTCTTCAGGCTCAATATGTAGCCAAGGATGACCTTGAACTCCTGTTCCTCCCGCCCCTACCTCCCAAGAGCTGGGATCACAGATGTGTGGCACCATGCCAGGCTATACATCTTTTATCCATGTATCTCATGCAGTGCGTCATCCCAGAGATGATGCTATTCATGAGCAGGTCTGCTGGTGAATCTATTATGCCAGGCCTTGAACTGGCATCAATAACCAAGCAGGGCAAATGGCCATAAATATCCAAGTAAGTATTTGACTACACACACGATGAGGGATACCAAAGATGCATTCAACTTGTTGCTCTGGTAGGCAACTGGAATGCCTAAGTCTAGACTTTATTGCAGATGCCTCATTTAAGCCGAACATGGAAGACCCATGAGAGTTGAGGACAGCAGGAATAAAACATTCTGAAGGAAGAGGTAAAACCCTGGGGTCAGCTGAGTCTTGGGTGGCGAAGGATGGAAATGTTATTAGGACACGCAGGAGAGACATCTATCTACTCCCTGAGGCTGCTCTAACTAAGTGTCATAACACAACATAAATGGACTCTCAGCCAGGTGGGTCGTGGCTTGTTCCTTCAATCCTAGCACTCAGGAGGCAGAGGCCGGTAGATCTCTAAATTTGAGGCCAGCCTGGTCTACAAAAGGAGTTCCAGGGCAGCCAAGGCTACACTGAGAAACCCCCTCTCCAAACAAAACAAAACAAGCAAACAAAAATCAAAACAAACAAACAAACAACCCAATTTTATTCTCTCTAAAGCTTGGTAGCCAGGGGCCAGGAATCTCCTTGCTTCCTTCACCTCTAGCAGGCCTTGACTGGCAGGAACTAAATGTCTACCTCCGACCTCACCTGTTGCACTGCTGGGCGTCTGTCTTTGCCTAGTATTTTTTTTTTTTTTTTTTTGAGACAGGGTTTCTCTGTGTAGCCCTGGCTGTCCTGGAACTCACTCTGTAGACCAGGCTGGCCTTGAACTCAGAAATCCACCTGCCTCTGCCTCCCAAGTGCTGGGATTAAAGGCGTGCACCACCACTGCCCTGTTAGTATTTCTTTTTCTACGGACCCAGTTAGATGGCATTAGTGCTCCACCCAATGAGCTTACTTTGCCTCAGTGACATTCAAAGATATCCACAAAATGTCCCACAATAGGCTGCATGGTCTGAATGTGGTTTCTCTTCCAGGGTTGGGTACTGGAACTCCAACCGTGGTTCACACAGACGAGGCATTTTGGGGGTGACTGGAGTTAAAGAAGGTCATTAGGGTGGAGCAGCTGTTTTCTAATACTGGTGGATTTATAAGAAGAAAAGAGCAGTGGAGATGCACACTAATGTCTCTTGCCTCAGCTAGGCACAGTGGTATGCTTCTGTAGTTCCAGCACTTGGAAAGTGGAAGCAGAAAGTTCAAGGTCATCCTTGAATAAATAGTGAGTTTTAGGACAGCCCAGACTGAATAAGAACCTGTCTCAGCCGGGCAGTGGTGGCGCATGCCCTTATTCCCAGCACTTGGGAGGCAGAGGCAGGCGGATTTCTGAGTTCGAGGCCAGACTGGTCTACAGAGTGAGTTCCAGGATAGCCAGGATAGCCAGGGCTACACAGAGAAACCCTGTCTCGAAAAACCAAAAAAAAAAAAAAAAAGAACCTGTCTCAGAAATCATAAATAAATAAATAAATAAATAAATAAATGTCTCTTGTCTTCAGCTACATAAAGCCCTCCCTTGGTGTTTTTCTGGCAAGAAAGTTAATACTGAATGAGGTCCTTTGGCCTTGCACCAGAGTTACAAATTGAAATAAAGCTGCTTTCTGTGTAGCCTATCCAGTCTGTACTGTGCTTTGGCGACAGAAGACACACACAGACACAATACTGGAAGACAGGGCTTTAGCACATTAGGGATACAATCAAATCTCTGACCTGGTCAGTGACACAAGAGGTTTGGGGAGTTGACTAGGACCCTGAGACCAGGCCTGGGAAAAATCATGTGACAGGGCTTGCATAGACTATCCTCCACATATAGACAAACCAGCTTTACAAACAGGCAAGGAGTCTGTATTTGTCTGTGATCAACTCTCATCAGCCAAAGAGAAGGCCAAAGGCCACGGAGGCAAGTTAGCTTCAAGTTGCTGTCTGGCATACAGACCGTTACTCTCACGACATTTTTGTAGTTGCTTCTTCTGTCCAGACACCCAGAAGTGCGAGTCTGAACAGGTCCTTATGTCTATTTCCAGGCCAGTTCTTCTGTCTTCTCCAGCACTCATCAGAGATGCTCTTGGAAGATGTCACCTCGTTTATCCATCCAGAGGAAGCGTCACCTGACAAAGCGTGAATGTGTCTGGTAGCCCTGGCCTCTCAGCACCACTCTGGCTCACACAATCTCAGCATCACTTAACCCTAGTAGGAAATCAACATTGGAGGAGTTTTACCCTCGGTGGCCCCAGTGGACCTGTGACTCAGTCTGACTTCTGTCTCTCTAGCTGTGTGACCTTTGCCAGGTGTAATTATGCATTCTACGATTGTAAAAGGCCAAAGCAGAAACTCAGTGAGACTACTTTACAAAGCATAATTAAGTAGCAAAGATTATTCTTGATCTTAGCCAAAGAAGTGAGCCTCAGAAATGACATGTGTGGTTGGCTGAGTTGTTACCACTCTTCTTAAGTATTCCATCACCCCAAACCGAAACCTGCACGCTGAGTAACAATCTCTATTCCTACCTCCTGAGTAACAATCTCTATTCCTACCTCCTTACAGTCATCCTCTAACCTCTAACTTCTGCCTTTTCTAGATTTTCTTTTGACACCATGTGGGGTTTTAATTTTTTGAGTTACCATTCAAGGTGTTGGGTTTGTAACAGGCCCCCAGACCTTAGCACAGCTGACTTCATGCCGGAAGTACCATTCGGGCCATAAAACTCAGAGCATAGACAGCACTGTCTGCAAAGTGAGAACAAAGACCCAACCTATCAAAGTCCATAATTCTGGGAAAGTCTCTAAATATACTAGCCTTGCTTTCAGGCTTCTGTAGTACCAGTCCTAGCTCACTGTTCTTGATAACTGAAGAACATCAGCTCAGGATATGGGTTTGTGCTTGCAAGCTCCGTTGGGGCCTGGTGTGTTGCTCTGTGTACAAATGCTAATCTATGTGCACAGATCCTCACCCCAGATCCGGTTGCCATCCTGAGGAGTGCATTCTCTTGTACACCAGCCTTTGCTGTATAAACCTTGCTCCCCAACTTAAAGCTATTGGATAATAAAAGGCTAGAGCCTGTGATTGGGCAGGAGAGAGAGAGAGGAAGGCGGGACCTGAGTGAGGGGTCTCCAGAGAGACCACAGAGAAGAAGGGAGAGGAAGAGAAAGCAGGAGGCTGTCATCAGAGGAGTTGGGTCATGATCACATGGCCGGGAGAAGTACATCCTGAGGACAGGCTGGTGAAGCAGAAGCAGCCTGGGTGAGACTCCAACAGCGACTAGCAAGGGACAGATGGCTTGGATACCAGTGAGAATAGCTTAGAACCTGCCCAGTCTAGGCTTAGAACTTGTAAATAAAATACCATGTTTCTGTGTCTTTTATACTGTCTAGCTAGAATAAATAATTCATTTACAAAGCTCACCCTGGGAAAAGCTTGAGGCAACATTGGAATCCCAAACATCCAGGGTAGCTGCCAGCCGGCTAATAGAGACTTTCTATTGGCTTAAACTAGTGTCTGAGTGGTCTTCTCTGGTGGATACCTCACATCAGGTTTCACAATTCTAGCAAAGTGTGTTTAGCAGATTTTCTGCCTCCTCTTCTCCTGCTCCCCCTCTCTCCTCCTACCCTTTCCTGTAACTGCCCTACAGGCTGGGCTACTTTCACTTCATGCTTCACAAGACTCTTTTTGCCCTTCCCCCACTTCCTTAGCACCTCTACCCTCTCGGTCTCCTGTCTAGTTTTTTTGTTTTTTTTTTTTAATAACGGTTTTACTCACATTTACATGAATTTATATAATTTATGTATACATCACAAGCTAGGATTAGAAGTTTAAGGTCCTCCTTGAACTTCTTGGCTACATGGCAAGTTTCAGAAAAGCTCTGGACTACAAGAGGAGACTCAGTGCAGGACAGGGCAGAAAGAAAGCTTAGTATATAAAAGCGGTTATACTAAGCCTGACAACCGGAGTCCTGAGTTTGATCCTACATGTTGGAAGGCAAGCACTGACCCACAAAAGTTGTCTTTTGACCTCTACAATCGTGTGCACACACACACACACACACACACACACACACACACACACACGAATAAATAAGTGCAATTGTTAAATTTAAATTTGAAATCTCCAAGCGGGTAAATGGTGGCACACACCTTTAATCCCAGCACTAGGGAAACAGAAGGAAGCAGATCTCTGAGTTCAAGGGTAGTCTGGTCTACAGAGCAAGTTTCAGGATGGCCAGGGTCACACAGAAGAAACCTTGTCTAAATAAATAAATAAATAAATAAATAAATAAATAAATAAATAAATCGATCTCCAAGAGGTAGAAAAAAGCTATGTGTATATCCCAGGGACAGACCTGTGATTCCAGCTACTTGGAAGGCTGAAGCAGGAGAAGCTCAGGATCCAGGTCAGTCAGAACCACAGAGTTAGTTTAGCTTGGGGCAACCTAGGGAGACTATCTCAAACTGAGAAGTAAAAAAAAGAGCTGGGTATGTATCTCAGTGGTAGTATTGAGTAATCACCTTAGGTTATGAGGAACTGAGTAAGGGAACTCTGGGCAGTAGTCCCTAGCCATAAATCATAGCTTAACCCCAGCCTGACTATTCTGCTCCACCTGCACAAACATATGCCCGTGTGTCCAAAACAACCCACCCTGCTCCTAGTCAAGCCACAAAAAATAGCTGTAACTTCCTGGTAGCTACTCATGTATGTGTGTGTTTGTTTACACTGTCCCTCAGCCTCTCTACATGAGCTCAGCCTTCATCTCTCAGAAATTTTGAGGCCCCTTGATGTTCCAAAAAAGCAGACTTAGCCTGTTAAGATGGAGTCTGTCAGCCTCATTTTCTCTACAACAGCAACAGCAGCAGCAGCAACAACAACAACAACAACAAACTTTCCATGATCCATTCATGGAGAAACCTTCCCAAGAAGCCACCTCAGACCTCCTCTTCTACATCCTAAGTGCTGGGATAACAGACTTGCACCACCACACCCAACATGGTGCGTGTGTGTGTGTGTGTGTGTGTGTGTGTGTTATATGCAAAGTGAATAGTCCAAACTATTCACATCTGGTGTCCTCTATTATTCTCGGACTTACTCCTCCAAAGAAAGGTTTCTTCCTGAACTTACAGAAAGCCCCACAGATCCTCCGGTCTCTATCCACCAAGCGTTGGTATTACAGGCATTTAAGAGACCATGCCTAACGTGTTATATGAATGCTAATATCTGAACCCAGGTCCTTGTGGGTGTGCAGCAACACCCTTAACATCTCTCCAACCCCCTTTTGGGGTTTTGTTTTGTTTCAATGTGGCTTCTGTTTTTGTTTTGAGATTCTGCTGTTTAGTTCTGGTTGCCACTGAACTCACAAAGATCCCCCTGTGTCTGCTGCTGTGGTGCTAGGATCAATGGGGTACACCAGCACTCCAGCCTATTTTGTTATTTTTAGACAATATTCATGTAGCCCAGGCTGGACTCAAATTCGGTATATAACCCAGTCAATTCCTTAATTTGCTGCCTTAGCTTCTATGATCTTGTATTACAGGTATGACCCATCAGATCAGACTAGGCTTTCTTTGTTTGTTTGTTTCTTGTTTGTGTTTTTGAGACAGGGTTTCTTTGTATAGGCCTAGCTGTCCTGGAACTTGCTCCGTAGAACAGGCTGGCTCAGAACTCAGAATTTTTTACTTTTCCCTCATAAGTGCTGGGATTAAAGATGTGCACCATCAGGGCTAGATCAACAGACTTTTTTTTTTAAGATTTATTTTTATTTTTAATTATGTATAGATGTGGGTGGATATGTGCTTGTGAGTGCAGGTGTCTGAGGAGGCCACAACACTGAACCATCTCTCCAGCCCTGTTTGTTTGGTTTTAAGCAGGGTCTCACAATGTAGCCCAGGATGACCTCAAATTTATTCTTCCAGCTTCAGTCTCCTAAATACTGAGATTAAAAGTGTGGCTCACCACACCCACCAGTCATTTGGCTTTTTGGATAGACTACAAGCCATAAGAGGACAAAACTTAACCTTGTTCACTCTCTGACGTGGCTCCAAGGCCAACACATGGTCATTCTTTAGTCACTAGGGACAAATAAACCCAAAGAACCCAGCAATCTCTCCGAATGTTGAAGAGTAGCCAGGCTTCTCCTTTTGGCTATAGACAGAATACATAAGAGAAGCTAAGGGGCCTGGAGAGATGTCTCAGTGGTTAAGAGCACTGACTGCTCTTCCTAGAGGTCCTGAGTTCAATTCCCAGCAACTACATGGTAGCTCACAACCATCGTAATGGGATCCGATGCACTCTTCTAGCATGTCTGAAGACAGCTGCAGTGTACTCATATAAATAAAAAATAAATAAATCTTTAAAAGAGAGAGAGAGGCGCTAAAGCGAGTGTCAAACGTTGAAAATTAGGAAGTGCTTTCTAATAACCTATGCTGCCTTGGGTGAGAGAAAAGGGCAGTTACAAAGGGTTTGCAGGAAGCCTGGTGAGCTCTGTGAGGCACAAGCTGCAGAAAGATTCCAAACTGACCTGAGGTTCTGCATCCCCAAGGTCCCAGGCTAGCTGGGCTGTTAAGGAAGTCACAAGGATGTCTTTGTAGTGGGAGGAGGGGGAGGGGTGGTTATTTTTCCACTGGAGGAACTTGCTTCTGATTCAGACTGGTGGAACAGAGCTGACCAAATTCAAATCACATTTCCCATTAGCTTGCCTCTTCTCGGGCCTGGGAGATGCCATGTGACTGGCTCTAGTGACACCTGGTGGCCAGTTAAACTAAAAGTCTATTGGGTTCAGGTTTGTACCTCAGGGCCTAGTACAACGTCTGGCTTGGAAAAGTCCCTCTCTTTTGAGGGGTAAAAGGATGAGTGAGCACAGACTGTGGAGACAAAAAGGGGATGCTGTGTCCTCAGACAATTCACCTGCTCAGGCATGTGCACATAGCTGAGCCTCTGGTGGTTCTCCAGTCCCTCTTCTGTGCCTATCCTGTGTTCCAGGGACGCCTGTGAGGCAGGCAAAGAGCTATTTGAAGAAAAGACAAGTTAATTAAAGCTGCACCTGCGCCTGGGCTCCATCCTGCTCAGGAGCTATGAATAGAGCCCCGTGGGTTGCTGGGAGCGCCTGAGCAACACTCCTTTCAGAAAGAGGATTCTGGTGTGGAGTTCCATAGTAGGGCATGCACATACTGAGTATGCATGAGTCCTCACCCAAGGAAGGGAGGGAGGCAAGATGAAGGAAGGGAAGGAGGGAGAGAGGGAGGGAGGATGAGGAGAGGGCATCGAAGACAGAAACTTAACTTTCCTCAGTCAGACTGCCTCAGACCTAGGATTCCCAATCCTAGCTCCTTGGGCCATAGCAGTTGACTTCCTAAAACAGAAACACAGACAAAAGGAGCCCAGAGGAACAAGCAAGGCCCTTGGCCTGTCAGGCAGGTGTTACATCTACTCTAGACTCTGAAGCTAACCAATGCCCTCCAACCAAAAACCTATTGTCTGCTCTAAACTGAGTGTGCATTCCCAACTCAACCCCGACCTCCCTCTCCAGCCACTCTGCTTTATGCACACCTCTCCAAAGGTGAGGACTGCCTTGCCTTCTGGGAACGAGGATTAATGGAACTGTGAAAAAACTAAATGCCAAGTGCTTGGGAAAAGTGTTTGGGATGTGGAAACATCTAATGCCATCTGTAACTACCCGGGACTTGAAAAACTGAACTAAGAGAATCGCTACAAGCTCAAGGACAGCCTAGGCTACACAGTGAGCTCCAGGATGGCCTGTGCTACAGAGTGAGACCCTGTCTCAAAATATTCAAATGGGGGTAGGGGAGGCCAAGGAGTTGGTTCAGTTTGGTAGAGTGCTCTCCTTGCATACATGAAGCCCTGGGTTCTGTCATCAGGGTGTAGCAGCTTTAATACCAGAGCTTGAGAAGTGGAGATGGGAGGATCAGAAGTTCAAGATCATCCTTGGCTATACAGTAAAGTCAAGGCCAGCCTGGGCTACAGAAGACCATTCATCCAAAACATTGAAATAACCACCACCACCACTGGCACTGACTATCTATGGCCCAATTCAACTCTTGCCCACAATCCTCAAGTGGCAGCATCCTTCGAGGCAGAAGTGGAGGACTGCTTAGGACATAGCAGCAGTCTGTGTTGTCTTCACACTGCATCTACCAGCTTGTTTCTTTTGGCATCAGCCCCATGGGTTGGACAGTCTGGACCTTATCTACACCTGGCTTTTGGCTTTCATTCCTCCAGGCTATAGAGTGAATATTTATCGGAACTAGGCTTGGCTTTACTCTGAGAGATCAAAAACCAGAGACAAGGTGCAGCTGGAGTACAAAGACACTATCTGCAGTTGCCCTGGGTGATACAAACGGGACTTAAAACCTCTAGCACAGGAGGACAAAGCCTTGATGCTATAGAACAGAAGAGAGCTGAGTCCTAGGCATCCTTGGAAGGAAGTGTGTCCCCAAACTAGACCTCTATGAGTGATCGCTGAGGGAAACTGTTAAAGAGTCCGTTACCCCAAATCTCTGGGTTTCTGTCCCTCTCACCCTTGATGCCAGGCCCACATATGTATTGCTTTGAGCTTAAAATATGCCCAGATAGCCAATCAGTCCATCCTCAGTAAGTATTTATTGAATCCCTTCTCTGAGGCAGACTCCTCACTCTGTGAACAAGACCATACCAGTACATTCAGAGCATACTTTTCAGTCGGGTGGGGAAAAAAAAGCTGAGAGGCAAAATTCTACCGCTAGGAATTTTGCTCTAGGGGCAAGCCCAGGACTTCAAGAGAGTTGGATTTTGCTGACCTTTCAACTCAATTTAAAGGAGCAGCCCTGTCCTTCTTTGGAAAGGGAAGCCTGAGCACAGGTGGGAGAGAGCCTCAGTGTTCTTGATCAACTACAAGAGGGTCTGCACCATGGCAACCTGGTGCAAACATGTTTAGTGGGTCTTAAATAGCAACTCAGAACCTGCACATTTAACAAATCCCGATAGTGATTTTGGTACAGGTGAAGACTGTGGATTCACTGCTGAGGGAAAGATGGCATGTAGGTTCCAAGGGCGGCAGGTCTGATGCAGAAGTTTGATCTATCACAGGAAAAGTCCCAGAGTGTTGTTCCAAAGAAGAAAAGAATTTTTACGAGGATCCTCCAGTTGCTGGACAAGTAATAGTGAAGAGGACCTAATGCTGGCTGGTGTCGCTGTTGGAATGAATTAGGAGAGGCAGTCAGAACAGAACAACGGGGTAATGGAGGAATACGACACCTCCTCCAGTATGATGGCCTTGAGATGTAAGGAATGGAATGTAACACCAGAAAGAAAAGCGTGGTGTGTGGGAGGGTGTGAGGAGGATAAGAAGGGATCCGTTGCGGAATCTGAGGGTCTGACAGAGATCCATCACAGTGACCTGGCAGTTGCCAGAGGACACCGGACGATGAGGATAACACTGCAAGGCTCTTGGTAATATCCTGTCTAGAGTCCAAGACCCCGACTCGGGATGCCCTATACTTGATGTGGTCAGAGTTCCCCAAAAAGTCAGATAAACGGGAATCCCCAGGGTGTTCATCCCTCCCTCTGAGCTTTGGTAAACCGTGATCATGGCTCGCCTTCCCGGCATGCCTCCTGGCAGTGACATCATCTGCTCGGTGCTGAGTCCTAGGTTTCGCTAGATGGCGCTGTTCTCAGCCGAGAGCCACAGCAGCAGTAGCTTATTCAGTTCCTGCCAGGGCGATCACACCACAGCGCCTGGGCTGCGATCCCTGCTGGCTGCTTCCTGGCTCACGTCTCTACTTTTCCAGGCTTCCCTTAGGTCTCCAAGTCAGGAGCCTGGACTTCCTTCATGCTGCATCCTTGGGAGCACTTATTCTCAAATGGACAAGGAGGCAGACACGGACGTGGACTCTGTTGTCCTGTTTCAGAATAGTTTGGAAGGAAACTGTCTTCAGTGCCTCAGTTTACCTTAAAAATTATGGAAATAAAACTATAATATTCTTAACAGTGGTAGGTCGTGGGGCTGCCCCACGCAATGGCCAATATCTCTCTCTCTCTCTCTCTCTCTCTCTCTCTCTCTCTCTCTCTCTGTGTGTGTACTGCTTACCTGTGTGTGCACATATAGAAGCCAGAGGTCAACTTGGGCTGTCTTCTATTACTCTTCATCTTATTTAGTATGTGCACATGGATGCAGAGGCCAAAAGACATTCAGTGGTCTCCCTAAAGTGCCAGAGGTCAACTTGGGGCGTCTTTTATTACTCTTTGTCTTATTTAGTATGTGCACATGGACATTCTGTGGTCTCCCTAAAGTTACAGTTACAACCGTGAGCTACCCACTTGGGTGCTGGGAAACAAACTCTGGCTCTTCAAAAAAGCAACCTGTGTTCTTAACCACTGAAGGATCTCGCCTACCTCTCACCTTAATAGAGATGGAGAGGTCTCAATTAGCCCAAAACTTGGCATTGCAGCTGGCCTAGGGGGACATCCAGCCTTACTGGCATCTACCTTTCTCTGCCTTGTTACCCCAATGTTACTGGGGAATCCAAACCCAGTTCCACCAGGTTGCTCAGCAAACACTTTACCCCTGCTGGTCAACTCAGAGACCTCTAGGATTTTTTTTTTTTTTTTTAAAGAAACAGGGTCTCACTGTGTAACTCAGAGACCTGCCTTATTCTGCCTCCCAAGTGTAAGGATCAAAGATGTGCTGGCCACCCTAGCAGAAGATGGGATCCTCTCTCTATATCTCTCTCTGTGTATGTGTGTGTGTGTGTGTGTACAAATGTGCACACCACCCTTGGTCAGGATCCTAAGTATCTCAGAAGGTATTGAACACTCTGGAACTGGAGCTCAGGCTTCAGTGAGCTGTATCATGTAAGTGCCAAGAACAAATCTTCACTCCTCTGGGAGAGAAATAAGCTCCACTGAGACATCTCTCCAGCCCCAGAAGCCAGAATTCCTTTTTGTTTTCTTTAAGGCTTATTTTTTTTTATTTTGTATGTTCATGAATGTTTTGCTTGTGTTCTTGTCTGTGTACCCCTTGAATGCCTGGTACTCTTGTAGGCCAGAAGACAGCATTGGATCCCCTGGAACTAGAGTTACAGATGGTTGTGAGTCCACCAAGTAGGTGCAGGACATTCATGAATTCTGGGTGTGGTGGTTTGAATGCTTGGCCCAGGGAGTGGCACTATTAGGAGGTGTGACCTTGTTGGAGTAGGTGTGGCCTTGTTGAAGGAAGTGTGTCACTTTGAGTGTGGGCTTTGAGACCCTCCTCTTAGCTGCCTGGAAATCAATTTTCTCCTGTTTGCCTTCAGAACAAGATGTAGAACTCTCAGCTTCTCCTGTGCCATGCCTGCCATGCTCCTACCTTGATGGTAATAGACTGAACCTCAGAACCTGTAAGCCAGCCCCGATTACATGTTGTCCTTTATAAGAGTTGCCTTGGTCATAGTGTCTCTTCATAACAGTGGAAACCCTAAGATACTAGTCAACCACTCTACCAACTGAGCTACATCCCACCTCCCAAGCCAGAATCCTTAACATCACTGTCAAAAAGAATTTCAGAATGAGCTATGAATTAGTAGTGGAATTTATTAAGAAGAGAATGTTAACACAGATGTAGGAATGGCTTAACTAGACGAGGGATGCCTAGGGAAAGGGTAAGGCACAACACAGGTATGGCTTCTTGGGGGTGGGGGGGGATCCTGATTAAGTGGCTCACAGCGGTCACATGTACAATTTAAGGGGTACTAAAAATCTTTCTTTTCTATCTTCTGCTTTTTCTTTTCTTTTCTTTTCTTTTTTTTTGGTTATTGTTGTTGTTTTTGGTTTTTCGAGACAGGGTTTCTCTGTGTAGCCCTGGCTGTCCTGGAACTCACTCGGTAGACCAGCCTGGCCTCGAACTCAGAAATCTGCCTGCCTCTGCCTCCCAAGTACTGGGATTAAAGTCATGCACCACCACTGCCCGGCTATCTTCTGCTTTTTCAATAAGTGAGATTATAGGGTGGCTTTGGTGATGCCTTGGATAGAGCTAGAGTCTGATAAGATAAAACCGTGAATCACAAGGGTGTCATTTCCTATAAATGGGATTTCTTGGGAAGGTCCTAGAAAACTGCAGTGGCACACACCTTGAATCCCAACACTTGGGAGACGGAGGCAAATGGATCTCCATGGGTTCAAGGTCAGCCTGGCTCCAGGAGAGATCCTGTCTCAACACCCCACTCCACACTCATTCTCCATGCCAAACAAAGAAACCCTGCAGGTTTATAGCTGGAGAAGGAAAAAGGCCACATATACTTAGGGTTAAGCATGATTTATTGCTATTTTAACATTCTGATTTTGAATGTGTAATTGGGATTAAACCCAGGACCTCTCACATCCTAAGTGTATGCTCTGCCCCTGAGCTGAGTGCAACTTTTAGAGATTAAACGTAGCCCCACTTCTGGGGGTAGGGTGGACCAGTGGAAGGTGACCAGGGAGGTGAGTCGTCTGGGAAAGAATGAAGGAGAAGAGGAGCATGCACTTCCCTAAGGTGTTCAGGCCTTGATGGGGCTACTACCTCCCAGGATGGGACTGAGTCAGGGATCCTGGGAAAACTGATTATAGGCTCTCTAGGACAACTGCTGCAAACCCATTTGATAATAGTGTCCAGTTGTGGAAATGGGTACTAGTAAGTCCTCTGTCTTCTGGTATCTGGTGCCCTGAAAGCCAGAGGAAGACTAATGTCAGGCCAGCCAGATGTAAGCAGTGCAGGCTGATGGAGCATGAGATGGACCCCACAAGACTGAACTGAGACCCCAGCAGATATTTACCTGTAAGTAGTCTACTATACCATGCCACACCCAGTGTCCTTACAGGTCATCAAAGTCTCCATTCCACTGGGCTTGTTTTCTGATTCTCATAACAGAGAAATGGCACACCAAGCCTTTCTGCCAGGATGCAGTGTTTATTCATGTCTACATTAGCTTAGCAAATTCGCCTCCAAAGGCTAATCCCCTACCACGGGGTACATTGGCTCACTGCCTTATATAATCTTTGTTATTTTCCCTTTACATTATAGCCTCCCTTTCCTTCCATGGTAACATACATTCCAATTGGTGGTCTGTGTTACATGCTTTGACAGTTGCACATGCTCACACAGATCCCACAGTACCTTCCCTTTGTCCTAGGAAGGTCTCAACCACAGGGTAAATTAGGAGAGGTCAGGGTCACAGAAGGTAGAAGTCCTTCTCCATAGCTCAGCCCTTCCCCAGTACTCAGCAACACGTGAGCCACAGCCAGACTTGGGCGGAGCAACGCCCCCAGATGGTCAGATAGAACAATATCATATTTTTCTTCCTCACAGTCTAGCAGAGGGGATAAGTAAGCCATGAGAACAAGATGTGACATTGTACCCATCCTGGCAGGACTAAAAGATATTCTAAAGAGGCACTTGTGTTTCTTTGACTATCAGATTATTGAAACAATAGTCCCCAAGATATTGGAATTTGCCCTGGAATTTAACGCTGGGGGAAAGGAATACAAATGGCTCTCTTGAAAGTTTGTGTTAGGGAGGAGATAAAATGGGGAGGAGGGGCAGTGGTGGTGTATGCTTTTAATCTTAGCACTTGGGAGGCAGAGGCAGGGGGATCTCTGTGAGTTAAGAGACCAGCATGGTCCACAGAGCAAGTTCCAGGACAGCCAAGACTGTAACAAAGAGAAACCCTGTCTTGAAAAAGCAACCAACCAACCAACCAACCAACCAAACAAGCAAACCAATGGGAGGTAGAGAGGGGTGAGCAGGAATCAGCCATCCTGAGCATTGTTCCTAAGGAGCCTAGAGATAGGGAACAAGAAATAACTATGGGATCAGTCAGCCATGCAAGTGGGTTTCCCTGAATGCTGACTGACACTGGCACCAAAGGCCTCCCAAGGGAATCATCAGTAGAACAGAGAAATGTTTACCACCAGGAGTGAGGTGTTCAGACTGTCTCCATCCTTCCTCTCAGCACTGACTTTTAGGCATGTGCACCATTATCTACTTTCGTTCTCACCAAAGACTGCAGAGACACAAACATTTTCTTTATTTCCAGCTGGGGATAAGGAGACTGAGACAGAAGACACTTCTGTGAGTTTGTCATAGTCAAGTAGCTTGCATACGGAGGACCCAGGCTCTGTTTGGTCCTGACCCTTACTTGTGAAGTTGTCCTGTTTGTGCCCACCTCCAACTCTACCAGCCTGAAGTGTTTGGGTCAGATCCAGACCTGGACACCTTGGAAGGGAGAATTTAACAAAAGTGGACTTTAATCTTCAGAGTAGGCCAATTCCCTGGCTAGGACTAAGAAACCATTGCTAGATCCCTTTCATTGCAATAGTGACCTTTGACCTTCAAGGAGTTGGCTAACAGAAGTACCAGAGAGGGTAGAGAGCTGGTCAAATTGAGAGGGAATAAGAAAACAGGTGTGGTGTCCTGAAAAAAGAGAGGGACAATGGTTGATGAAAGGTATTGAGCAGTAGAAGAGATAAAAGAGCCCCGAGGGGCTGAGGGAACGGGGTGCCTGGGGTGGGGGGAGGTGTAGGTAGGAAGGAGAGTACACTGGAGCTGTTGGGCAGCTTGGTCACTTGGAGCTGTTAAGGACCTGCAAGCTGCTTTGCTTTGTAACAGTATCTTTCTGCTCAAGCTGCATTGTCTTCTCAAAGTGCTTAAAATGTAACCGGGAAGGAGGTTAAAGCTAGGTTGGAGAACCATTGTTACACCCAGCCTCAGTGGGAGAGGAGGGATCAAAGAAGGCCCTGGAGGAGAAAGCCAGAACAAACCTTCAGGAGGCCTTTGTGATGATTATTAAGCCCCAAATAGGCCCCCTACAGCACTCAAGCGTCCCTTTCCAGACAAAGCCTGCCCCTGGCTCCTGAAGTGGGGAGGGGAGCAAGGTTAGGGGTAAAGAGCCACAGCAAAGCTAGACCAGGTGAAAATGTAATCCTGTCTCTTTCTCCATATCCTGATCCGCCAGCAGATAACACTCCAGAGGTTTCTGGATCCAGGGAGAGATAAACAACTACAAATACCCTTAAAAATGACCTCAGACTGGGTCATTTTTAATCTGCACTCAGGAGGCAGAGGCAGGCAGATCCCTGTGTGTTCAAGGACAGCCTGGTCTACACACTGAGTCCCAGGCCAACCTACATAGAGGGATCCTGCTTCAAACAAACAACAAACAACCAGAAACCAAACAGTATAACAAAGGAAGACTTCCCTACACTACAGAAATCTATGAATTGATGCCCCACTGAAAGGAACGGAAATTGATTTGCAAGAGAGATTTATTTCCTAAACTGACAATGATCCTGGTGTGACTTGTAAGAGTTTCTGACTAGTCTTTTATTGAAGTTTTATAAGAATAACATGAAGTATTAGTCAACCAGAAAGAAGAAACAAATGTCTTTTGAAGAATAACTGGTGAAACTGGAGGTCATTGTGTTAAAGGAAATAAGCCAGACTCTGGAAGAGAAAAGAAGTCTCACCTTCTCTCAGATGTGGCCTCTCAGAAAATCTTGTTCAAGTTGAGAGGAGGCTGTCAGAGTCAGAGAAGGGCTCAGGCTGAGGAGAAGTTTACGGTCATGTGGCTAAGGTATGATGTACGTTTGCACGGAAATTCGACATGAGGAGAGGAAGAACAACATCCCCACCACCACCACCACAGCCTCTACCAGCGTCTCTACCAATGCCCTGTGTGGTAGAGTTCATCCATGCTCACAGCACTCTGGAAACTGGCACAAGAAGACCATGAGTTGGAAGTCCTGCCTGGGCTACAGAAGGAATCTGAGACCAGCAACTTCAGTTACACAGTAACTTTTAGCCTGGCTACTCAAGGGACCCTGTCTTCAGGGGAGGGTGGTGGTGGTGAGGGGACGGACAGATAAGGTGGCAATCTCCCGTAATTTCAGGAGGAGTGTCAGGAGTTTGAGGTAAGTCTGGGCCACGAGGTGATGTTACAGTTGAATTGGAGACCCACTAAAGGAGAGCTCTTTCCTCCTGGTCAAGAAATGGAATTCTTGGCTTGCTTGGAGACCCAACATTCCAGTTAGGCTAAATAATCACTTAGGAAGGTAGGTTTTCTCTAAGCCAGGCTACAGAGATAGGAAGGATGATTACACCTTCAGGGAGGTAATGCACTTTTCCTTCCCAGAAAGCACAGCCCTAATGAGGTCATTTGCAGAGCCACAGACATGCAGGTGTCTCCTCTCTAAGCAGTCTTTCCCTGTCACTGGCTTTGCTTGTTTTCCACAGCTCCCCTCGCCCAGTGGCTGACTTCAGAGCTGCCTTCCCCACTGCCACAGATTTCCCTTTCTCTTTAACCTTACCCTGGCACCTGCTGGAGTTTACACCCTGCCTGCCCTGGGGGGTTTGTTTTAAACTCTAATAAGATTGTTCTCAAACTTTCTTCTGAGCACCTTGTTAAGAAGACCAGAGAGATGGCCTAGTAGCCTAGAGCATTCGGTGCTTACTCTCACAGAAGACTGGGTTCGACTCTCAGAACTGCTCACAACCACCCATAACTCTAGTTCCAGAGGATCTGATGCCTCACACAGACAGACAAGCAGGCAAAACACCAATGCACACATAAATCAAAATAAATCCTTTTAAAAAGAAGCAGAACAGGGCTGTGGCTATCGTTCCATGGGTAAGAGCACTCTCTATAGGAGTATGATGAGATTTGAGTTCAGAGCCTCAGAACCCAAATAAAGTGTGAGCATGAGGCTGGAGAGATGGCTCAGTGACTAAGAGCACTTGTTGCTCGGGCAGAGAACTTAGGTTCAGTTCCCAGCATCCATATGATGGCTCAAAACATTTGTAACTCCCTCTTCTGGCCTCCTGGCATCAGGCACAGAAGCAGTGCACAGACTACATGCATGGCAAAATACCAATACACCTAAAATTAAAAAATAATAAAACTTTTAAAAAAGAGGCTTATAAAAGTTCGGTATGGGCACTTTGGCCCGTACTCCGGTACTGGGCTTTGTCTAGCCAGTCAAAATATGGGCAGCAACGGGTTCATTGAGAGGCCTTGTCATAACAAAGTGAGGTACAGAGTGATACCTGACGTTCTCCTCTGGCCTTTGTACAAACACACACATATACACACCATATACAAACACACACACACACACCACATACATAGACACATATACACACACCACATACACACCACACACACACATACACACATACACCACATACACACCACACATCACAGACACCACATACACCCCACACATCGCGCGCACACACACACACACTTTTTCAAAAGGAAAGCAAGGCTGGTGTACTGATTCAGTGGTTAAGAGTAACTATGGCTTTCAGAGTATCCAAGTTAGGTTCCAGCACACACATTGGGCAGCATACACTGTCTGTAACTCCAAAGAATCTGACCCCTCTGTGTTCCATGGGCACTTACACTCCCATACCATACCCATACACAAGCACACACATACACATAAGTAAAGATAAAAATAAGACAGACATGGTAGCGCATGCTTTTATTCCCAGTACTTGGGAGGCAGAGGCAATCAGATTTTGAGTTCGAGGCTAGCCTGGCCTACAGAGCAATTCTAGGACAGCCAGGGTTATACAAAGACTCCCTGTCTTGAAAAATAAAAAAATCAAAAACAAAACTTAAAAAGGAAAAGCGTAGTAGTTGGATGTGGTGGCATATACTTTTAATTCCAGCATTCTGAGTTCAAGAGCAGCCCAGTCTTCATAGTCAGTTCCAAGGAAGCCAGAGCTACAGAGTGAGACCATGTTTCAAGAATAAAAATAAATACATAAGTAAAATAAGGGCTAGGGAAATGGCTTCCCAGCTAAAAATACTGGCTGTTTTTCCAGAAGATACAGGCCAATTCTCAGGACCCACATGGTAGCCACCTGGAGCTCCAGTTCCAAGGGATTAGACACCTTACTCTGGCCTCCTTGGGCATTAGGCACACTCATGATGCACAGATAAACATTCAGGCAAAACATCCATACACATAAAATAATTTTTAAAAATTAACTGGGTGTGGTGGCTTATGCTTTAATCCCAGCACTTGGAGGCAGAAACAGGTGAATCTCTGGGAGTTCGAGGCCAGCCTGGTCTACAAAGTGAGTACCAGGATAGCCAGGGCTATGTAGAGAGAGCCTGTCTCAAGCAACAACAACAAAAATTTAACTAAAATTAATTAATTAATTATATAAGATACATGTACAACAGATATGTAATATATTAAATACTAAATTAAAAAAATCAAAATAGGCCAGAGGTAGAGTGGCAAGATGGCTGAGCAGAAAGGACACTTGCAGCACAGGCCTGCTGACCTGAGTTGCATCATGGGGCCCATATGAAGGCAGAAGGAGATGTTAATTTGTCTTCTGATATCCACAGGTGCAGTACACACAAGCCACAGACATTAAACACAATAATGTAGTGGGGGTGGGCAGGGCCCTGGGTTTAATGCCCAGCACTGTGAGAAACTGTGGGTGCTGCGCATGCTGCTCTTCACAGCGCTTGGGAGTGAGAAGCAGGAGGAGCACAAGTTCAAGGTCTTCCTGCAGAGTTTGAGGCCAGCCTGGCCATCATCAAACCTTGTCTCAAAAGAAAGAAAGAAACCAAAAAGAGCACATGGTCACCATCTTCAGGCCACATACTGAATCCAAGGTCAGCCTGAGCCATAGAAGACCCTGCTTCAAAATAACCAGATCAAAAATTACATGCATTTCTTTAACCTTTCCCTTTAGATAACATCAAGTAGTAATGACGAACTTGTCATTAGTGACTAATATGATGAGAGACACATGCACAGCACTTGGTGTCTGGCATCTTCCAACCCCTTTCCAGGATACAGAGAAAGGGTGGAGCATTGTCTGTTTCCCACAAGAATCCTGAAGACAGTTGCTGCACAGAACGCAGACTGAGCCTGCGGAAGAGATTCATCCATTTCTGATGTCCTCTCATCAAGACAGCAACATTCACAGGAAGAAGAGACCTGTCCACCAGGAGGAGAGACCAGGGCCCTGAGGACCTGGAGATCACCTCAGCTTCCCCGCGCTTGGCCTTAGAGAGCTCCCCTGTGGGCAAAGCATTGCTTGGGATCACCCGTTTACAATTCTGCTTCTTCTCTTCCCATCTTCCCTTCTCCCTTGAGCAAGACTCTTTCTCTCCGTGCTGAAGACCAAACTCAGATCCTGATGTATGCAAGGCAGCACTGTAAGGTCCCTGCTGTTTCTTCATTCTTCCACCTTGTTTTTGGTGTTGGGGATGAAATTGAGGGCCTTGGACATGCTAGGCAGACAATGGAACCACATTCTGGGGTCTAGTTCGTTTTAGAGACAAGCTATGGGCTCAGGTTAGTCAGGAATTATGTAGCCCAGGCTTGCTCGTAACATCTGGTAACTCCTGCCTCACTGTTGCAGTTACAGGTGTGAGCCTGTCCCAGACCAGGCTGGCCTTGAATCTTCAGAGCACCAGCAGTAGCCCTTTCTTCAGACCAGAACTGTTATTTAAGTTTGAAATCCTATGAACATGATGACATTATCAGTGTTTTAGTGATAAGTAAAATAACAACAACAATAATAACAGCAATAATAAAAAAAATAGGGGCTGGAGAGATGGCTCAGTGGGTAAGAACACCTGAGTTTAGTTTCCAGCACCCACCTGGTGGTTCACTCATATGTGTCATATGTGATTCTTGTTTGTTTTTGTTTTATTGAGACAGGGTTTCTCTGTGTAGCCCTGGTTGTCTTGGAACTTACTCTGTAGACCAGGCTGGCCTCAAACTCAGGGATCTGACTGCACTGCCATGCCCAGGTTCATACATGATATATATATTTAAATCTTTCTTTTTCTTTTCTGTGTATGGTGTTTTGCCTGCATGTATGACTGCATACCACATGCATGCTTATTGTCCATGGAGGTCAGACAAGTATAGAACTGGAGTTACAGATTGTTTCGAGCTGATGTGTGGGTGCTGGGACTTGAATCCAGGTCCTCTGCAGGAACAAGTGCTTTTAACCACTGAAGCATTTCTACAGCTCGTCCTAGTCCCTTGCCTCCTCCACCACTAGTGTGTTAGGATTATAGGTATGCACTATACCTGGTCCCCTTTTCCCTTTGCATTCACCACCAACGCCTGACACCTGAAAGAAAAGAAAGAAAGAAAGAAAGAAAGAAAGAAAAAAAGAGAAGAAAACCAGGTATAAGCATCCTGACAGGAATGAAATGGTCCAGTGAATTATGTGTGCCCCTCCCTTTGGCTATCGGGCTGCTGAAACAATGCAAAGCACTTTTAATCCCAGCACACAGGAGGCAGAGGCAGCCAGATCTCTGAGTGTTTAAAGCCAGTCTTAAAAGGTCCAGGCTAGCCAGAGATGTACAGTGAGATCCTGTTTCAAAAAACTAAAAGAAAGAAACAATGTGTTTAAGAATTACTCCAGGAAGTCTCATGCTAGAAGGAAAAGGGTTGTATTTGTTCTACCCAGAGGAGAAACTCAATCCCCGGGAAGAGACTTCTCGGGTCTGACGCACTGTCAGACTGCTGTGTAGGAGAGAGGCACCGAGACAGCGATGGGTCAGTACTGGGTGGGAGGCATCCCTTGACTAGAACCGCTTAGTCATGCACACATCTTGCCTTCTGTTTAAACCTAAACTTCAAGTCAAAACTCTGAAGATGATCTTAGGGGGAACAGTTAGTGGACCTCGTATTTATTCCTTGAATAAAATTGATACCCTGAATACATACACCTCTTTCTGTTTTTCAGTATTGTCTGTTTTGGCCTGCTGAGGACAGTCAAGCTTGTTAGAATTCCAGAGTCCAGGCTCTGACTCTAAAACCCTGGCAATGGGGAGTCTCACCACATAGGTGAGATAGGTTCTCTAATGCAACAGAATGTATGTGTGTGTGTGTGTGTGTGTGTGTGTGTGTGAGAGAGAGAGAGAGAGAGAGAGAGAGAGAGAGAGAGAGAGAGAGAG